>CABHPQ010001344.1:0-18214 GCA_902168405.1 Peromyscus aztecus
GGGTGGTGGTGGTGCATACCTTTTATCCCAGAACTGGGAGGCAGAGGAAGGCCTGGTCTACAGAGAGAACCCTTGGCTCAGAAAACAAACACACACACACACACACACACACACACACACACACACACACACACACACAAAGAAAAAAAACCTGAAACAAAACAAAATATCATTTATTTTGAAGGTCTCAGCCATGGAGCCCAGAAGCAGGCAGGCCAGGCCTTAAGAGGAGGCCTCCTCTGAAGCTGTGCTTCTTTCTCTGCCAGTATTGAAGGCAAGAGAACAAGGGTGTGTGCATGATGCCATCAGGGAGGCACTCAGATCCGCACCACTGGCCATTTCAGAGAGGTGCCTTTTGGGAGAATGACCTCAGCAAAGAAAGACTGGGAGGTGGTGGCTTCCAGGATCTGGAACCCACTACTGGTAAACAGAGGACTATAGCAACAGGGGTTGAAAGAGTACCAACCATGACACCCTTGCCAGGTGACCTCTAAACACGAGTTACTTGTGAGTCTTCATAATATTAACATACAAAGGGTAACGATTCAAGGTGTCAGTTCAATGCCAAAGCCAGGGCACAAACATACCCCTCTTCATACTTCCAAATAAAATTTAAGCAAATCCAAACCCAGGTAGAAAGTTGAACTAAACAGAGAATAGCCAGCTCCTGCTCAAAGACCTTAAAAGTGTGTGTGTGTGTGTGTGTGTGTGATCCCTATATATCTTGGAGTGTAGCTTTGACTGACAGCTCATCTCTTCAAAGATGCTGCTACAGTTCACTGATTAACTCATGGATCATCTATCTGCCTTGGGCCAGATACCTGCTCCCCCTGAAGACAGCCTTATATAGCACAACTGAATGTAGCTCACTAATTTTTACCTGTGGACTAACGTCCATCCTTGTACCAATATGTCCTCCCATGAATTCCCATTAACATCCCTGCCCTCTTCCCATCCCCACAATCCTATATCTCTTGACTCCAGTTCAGACATCCCTCATGATTCCCATTGAGATGCTTAGTAGTTTATTCTTTGACCATCCCAACAGGCTTTCTTAGAGTCCCAGAGAACGAGGGACTTTAGAGACTACCCACTCAAGTTTTCCAGACAGTAGACAGATAACATCATCTTCTTCAGCAACTGACTTTGCTCACTCATTGGGTGGTACCGGGAATGGATGGGCTTCATCAACCTGTCAGAAAAACTGAATACTACTTTTTACCAGGAAAATGAGTGTCTACTTGTTTGCTATTTTCAAAACTGGATGAATCCATGCATCATTTAACTGAATTATAACCTTTTTTCCTTTTAGCCTGGCATAGTGGCACACATGTTTAATCCCAGTCCTCAGGAGGCAGAGCCAGGCGGATCTCTGTGAGTTCAAGGCCAGCCTGGTCCACAGAGCGAGATCCAGGACAGGCACCAACACACTACACAGAGAAACCCTGTCTCAAAAAAACAAAAAAAAAAAATCACATTTGTAATCGCTTGCTTGGTATAAAGATGCTATTCTACCTTCAATCTGGGCCATTTTCCATAGGAAACTGAAAGTTTGACCTGGCCGTAAATAAATTTTTGCCTTGCAACATCTTGGTGTTAGTTTCTGGTTTTTGACACCGAAACATTTGGAGGATCCACCAAGAAGCAAGTGAACCACCATCTGGGGTAGGAACTGCCAGGGGACGGCCACTAAGAGAGGTTCCTCGCTCAGTCGCAGCTCTTCCTCCTCACTGCAGTCCTGAGTCTCCACTGGGTTGCAAGGTAAAAGGTGCTCTGTGTCCTGTCTGTGTCATCGGTTCTGAGCTGGCAGCAAGGTTCTAGGTGGGAAGCTGGAGAAAGCGATATTTCCCCGGTAGGTTGGTGGTGGGGACATGCTCGGAGACCATCTGGGCACTGGGTCTAATACTCACTTGGTTTTGGGGAATTTGGACTTGGTCGAACTGTTGCTGGTTAATTGGAATTCAGACAGAGCTACCCAATTTTCTCTCTGACCTGCCCTGGATCCCTGAGGGCCACCTGATGACACCAGGAGCCAAAGAACTCAGGGAGGCCCACAGCTTGGTACCCCTTAGCAGGGTTTCAATGCCTAATTTCTCTTGGTCAGACTGGTGGACCTCTGAAACAGAGGGTTCCAGTTGTTAAACGTTGTTGTCTTGTGTTTTCCGTTGTCGTTTTGACTGTTTCTTGTCTTGAGGCTGTACCTGTCGTTATATATTCGGACTCTGGGTGACTAGATAGACTAATACCCTAGGTCGCTCCGCAAACAGCGGAGCTTTTGGGACATGGGATTTGATGCTAGTATATCGCAGAGTACAATGCCCAGAGTCAGTCTTGAGGCTTGATGGGCAGCTTTGAAGACAAACCCCCCAGGCCTGCGCAGAATCCCGAGAGTGGGCCCTGCTTCGGCTGGTGCAGTTGCAGCTCCGATGTGCATCATCTGCAACACTAATGCTCATGTTCCACTGGAACTCCAACCCCAGCACCACTCACTATAGCCACTGACTGCAGCAGTTCTTGAGGGCCCTCAGCTGCTGATCTTACAGCCCCGCACTGAACCCAAAGGTTAGTTTTGTCTTTCTGCTTTGTATACGTGAATATATAGTGTGTTCTGGCTAGTCTTCCTTGAAGGTGTGAACTTACTGTGTGGTTTCGCTGTCTGTTTTGTAAGGTTGGTCTTTCTTGAATGTGTAAGCTTGCTGTTTCTTCTGCGGCCAGTTGCCTGGGCTTAGAATTTACCTCTGGGCTTTCTGGCCTCTGGATCTAATGTAATAGGGATTCAAATATCAATTGGGTATGGGTAATGTTAAAGGTGTTTTATGCTATTCTACTTTATTAAAAGGCTGGCCCTGGGATTGGGTTATGGCTCACCCCTTTTCAGACCCAGGCATGCTTTTAAAGTCTCTATGTCTGGAGTCAAGAGCTGAGACAGGAAAAAAAAAAAAAAAAAAAGAAAAGAAAAAAGGAAAAAGGAGAACAGATAAAGGGATTATTGGCTTATAAATTTATTGGGTATGGTTAAAAATATTACATCTATAACAAAAAGTTAACTTAAAAACTTGTAACATGGGGTTGGTAATTGAAAGTCTGTGCACAGGTAATCTTAAAGGAGCCACGTGGCGTGATTCCGTTCTGGGATATAAGCGACACATGACTTGCCACCCTCTCTAGGCAGCCACATGGCTGGTTGCCATCTGTGGTGGTTTGAAAGACAATGGCCCTCAAAGGGAGTGGCACTATTTGGAGGTGTGGCCTTGTTGGAGGAAGTGTGTCATTGTGGGGGCGGGTTTTGAGGTCTCTTCTCAAGCTTCCGTCAGTGTGACAGTCAGTTGACTTCCTGTTGCCTCTGAGTCAAGATGTAGGGCTCTCAGCTCCAGCACCACATCTGCCTGCACACCACCATGCTCCCCGCCATGATGATAATGGACTGAACCTCTGAAACTGTAAGCTGATACCTCAATTAAATGTTTCTTTATAAGAGTTGCCATTGGGTTTCTCTTCCCGGCCAAAAAAAAAAAAAAAAAAAATCCTAACTAAGACATAAATTCGTACCATGGGTTGAGTATTGCTGTGATAGTCCTGACCATGCTTTTGTTTGGAGTCATGTGGACTTTGGTGCTTTGGGTTAGGAAAGCAGTGGAATGCTTTAAGCCCTGCTTAATGGGGCATGGAAGACGGTGGTGCTGAGAATGATTTGAAATGTCAGGAGCTGGCTCAAGAGGTTTCAGAGAAGAATTTGAGTATGAATTTGAGTATGTTGCTTAGAAATCATTCATGCCACATTTTGTTGATGGAAGTGGCTGTCTTTTGCCCTTGTCAGAAGAGTCTGCCTGAGGCTAAAGTGAAGAGTTTTGGATTAATTCCATTGGCAGAAGAAATCTCAAAACAGCCCAGTATAGATTCTGTTGTGTAGATACTAGTGGTCGCTCTAATGAAGATTTATAATGAAGAGGAGCAAGTTGAGCAGGGTAAATTACATAATGCAAATTTTGAGGAGAAACAGAGCACCAGGAAGTGGAAGGGAGCTAAGTCATGTGTTCAAGGAGATAAATGGATTAGAAATGGAATAAAGGGAGTGGTGACCTCAGGACAATATCCCACCCAGTTAAGTTGCCAACTTGTGAAAAGGAACTAAAGAAAAGCTTAGAGCTGGGCAGTGGTGGTGCACACCTTTAATCCCAGCAGTTGGGAGGCAAAGGCAGGAGGATCTCTGAGTTCAAGGCCAACCTGGTCTAAAGAGCAAGTTTCAGAACAAGCTTAGGCAGCAAAAGACAGACAGTTGGGGAAGACGTAATTGAATGAGGGGCCATGTTCCAGCCCCAGCAGGCAGCAGAACTTGGCAGCTTTAGTCACATGGTTCTGACTTTAGAGTTAAGGATGGAAGAAATGGGTTTTGGAAATTGCCTCAATGCCTAAAGAAAGCCACTGCAGCCAGGCATATATCAGGGATGTCCCTGAATGGAGGCCTAGTAGAGAGGCCATTATGTGAAGCTGTAGAGCCTAAGGTGTTAGAGATGCCAGAGTCGTGGGATATCCGCCAAGGAGAGCTGCTAACAGGGAGTGGAACCAGCCCCAAGGAAAGAATTGTGTTGCAGTCAACAAAGCTGAACAGAGTTGGAGAGCTGAAGAGCATTTCAAAATCAGACATAGAGATACAGTGTTTGGAGTTTGTCCAGCTTGTTTTTGGTCTTACTTTGGTCCAGTATTTCCTCACTATGCTCCCTTCCCTGTATTTTGGAATGGTAATGTATTTCCTGTGCCATTGTATGTTGGAAGTATGTGATCTGCTTTTTTTGTTTTGAATTTTACAGGGGGATTATAGTTAAGAGATTGCCATGAGTCTCAGACTTTGGATTTTGGACTTTGAAACAAGTTTGAGACTGTTATAGACTGCAGGGACTTTTGAAGTTGGACTAAATGTGTGTGTGTGTGTTTGTTTGTTTGTTTTTTGTCTTTGTTGTTTGTTTGTTTATTTGCTTTTTCATTACAATATTGCTATAAGCCTTTGGGGGCCAGGTGATGGAATGTGGTGGTTTGAAAGAAAATGGTCCTCAAAAGAGTGGCACTATTTGGAGGTGTGGCCTTGTTGGAGGAAGTGTGTCACTGTGGGGGTGGGCTTTGAGGTCTCTTTTCTTAAGCTTCAGTCAGTGTGACAGTCAGTCAACTTCCTGTTGCCTCTGAATCAAGATGTAGCACTCTCAGCTCCAACACCACATCTGCCTGCACACCACCATGCTCCCCACCATGATGATAATGGACTGAACCTCTGAAACTGTAAATGAGCCCTGCCCCCCTCCAATTAAATGTTTCTTTATAAGAGTTGCCGTGGTCATGGTGTCTCTTCACAGCAATTTAAAAAAACCTCACTAAGATAGCATTTTTTCTAGGGTTGGAGAAGTTGGATGTCATGGATTCATCACCATCTTGACTAAGGGCAACCATGTGATATAGACCAACCAAGGAGACAACAGTTCTCCAAAGACACTTTTACACTGGGAAAGGATTTTGGTTTGATAATTCCTGTCATGTCTTAAAAACCTTTAAAAAAGGTTTATAAAAGATATGACTTAGAAACCATGCTTGTTTAATGAGGTATTAAAGCTGCACCTCCATGCATTCAAAAATATACCTTGCTGGCAGCCAGACTTTGTAACATAAGAATCACCCAGGTGGTATTGATTTTAGAGACAATGGGTAATTTGCACTGTTGGAGCTTGGTTTTGCTGTGTGCAGATTATGCTGTCCCCTGAATCTTCTTCACTCTTGAAATAAAAAAGGCACTTTATATTGATATTACAGTAAGACACAGTTGAGAGACTTTAAACTTCTTTAAAGGAAATTTTAGAATTTTACAGAAAATTTAAATAAAAAAATATATCTTTTAAGAAACTGCTTTTTAAAATATTTAAGTTTATAAGACTATGGGACATTTTAAAATTTATAAGCATTTTATTATAATGTCTTTGCTAATATATGATCTTAATAAATAGGTAAATAAAAGGTTAAAAATTAAGGTCACAGCTATAAATACCAAACACTAAGCACTAGAGACTGAAGTTTTCCTATCTATGATGCAGAAGATGATGATTTAAACAGTCTGGCAAAAGTCTCTCCTCACCTAAGGTCTATTCAGGCCTATGTATGTCTAAGCTGGGTGTGGTGGAGCATGCCTTTAATTCCAACATTCAGAGGCAGAGGCAGGTAGATCTCTGTGAGTTAAGAGGCCAGCCTGGTCTACAGAGAGAGTTCCAGGACAGCCAGGGCTACACAGAGAAACCCTATCTTGAAAAACTTAAAACAAAAAAGTAAGTCTAACCTCCTTGTTTTTGTTAACATTGTTAAGTTGTAGCTATTTGGTAAGTTGAGTCATATAAGAAACTTACATTCTGTGATGATGTAATATAAAAGGATCAAAGAGGGTTCTTAATCTCTTTATGGACTATGTTTAGGAGTTAAAAGTCTTGATACTAAAAGAGCTTCAATTCAGAATTTGTTATTTTTGTTATAAACTGTTAAAGATGATTAAGCTTTAAGAAGTTAAGAACTAAACTTGTAGTCATACTAAGTAGTAATGTAATCAATTGCAGGAAAAATCTTTATTTTGCCTCTTGTATATGTTTTCAAGTTAGAGCCTAAAGCAAGTAACTAAAAACAAGCAAGGATTGTTTAGCTCAGATATACTTGATAGATAATGGTCCTCAAACTTGTCACAGATCTGCTGAATACGGCATTTAAGATGTTTAAACTTACTGTGACAGAGACTCCCAGATCCTAGCAGTGACCCCCAAGGTCTCCAAGAAGATAATGGGCACAGTGACAAGGACTCCACCTAGACTGTGGTAATGCTAACCACTGGAAAAGACTGCCCCAGTGCCTCACCTGCTGCTAGGGCCTAACCCAAACTACAGACAAGCAGGACACTGGAATGTTGATTGCCCCATTTTGCCAAGACAAAGTAAGGTCAATCCCTCAGGTTCCTCCTCCACAGGGAATGACTCTCATCTTCTGGACCCGGTGGCTGAAGACTGATGCTGTCCTAGTCAACTCTCTGCTGTAATTTATCCTTCTCAGATCTCTGATGGCATTGACAGCTAGGCTAACTAGCTTTGTTATCTTGGCAGCATCAGGCAACCAGCTCTTTCTCCCAAGGCTACAACCACCTTGTGAGTTCATTAGTCAGTCTATTAGTTAGTTAAAGCTAGTAGTCTCTTGTTAAGAAAAGCAGACAGGTTTGCCTTGCTCACAGACTTCATATTAAAGGATAAATAGATTTCAGGTGTAACTGCCACTGAAGAACATTTGCACTGACTGTTCTCAGTAACAACTACTCATGTCTCTGATAAATGATTAGATGGGGAAGGAAGGTTTCAAAGTCCATACAAGGTCTGAGGATGTAAAAGCTTAAATAATTTCTGAGGGTCTCAGAAATTATTTAAGATATATAAATACAGGTTCTAAAGGTATATAAAAATAATTTAAGGTATGTAAATAATGGGAGATAGTTTAGATTTCTCTTTCCCCTTCTATGCCATTGTTATACTAAGATTTCAAAGATTCAGAGTTTAAACATTGGTCAATAGAGTTCTGATAAGCTGGTAGGGCACTGACTACTTCCTATTCAGTCTCAAGCTCAAGATTGTAAATTTCCTTTGGTTGTCTTCTAAGTATAGACTTAAAGGTGCCTTTTATTGGGCTAAAAACATCTCTGTTCAATCTATATACCTACCTCTCTAGACAGGAAAAAAATGTTCATGCTTTATAACCCAAAGCCATAGCTTTTGCTATGATTCCAAGGTGTAAATCTGTTCCAGCTGTGTTACAGACACCTGTTAGCTGATTTTTTTACAATGTAGATTTCAGTACAATGATAATGCTTATATATCTAAAACTTTTATCTCCTTTTGTAAACTAAAAATTCATGTAAGCTTTGGGAAGCTAAGGAAGTCACAAGACTTGGATCCACCTGTCACAGGTCAAATGGACTCCAGATAAGTACATCCTAAGTTTCCTCACCTGTCTATTCCTGAGGATGGGATCTCTCTCTCTCCCCCCTGGTCTTGGGATTCCTCCTGTCCCCCAGTTACTAGGACTATGGACCTAGAAGTCCCAAATGTAAGATTTTCCTTTAAGTTCCTAAATTTTAACTTCTGTCCCTAGTATATATTTGTCTCAGCATATTTTCACTTGACTGACAGACACCATCCAGGGATCACCTGTGGACTGCAAACTGCTGAGTTCTGGTCTTGCTGAAAGCTGATGTGAACCTATCTAGCTGATGTGACTGCTCCCTGTCTCTTCAGCTGGATTGGCTAACCAGATACTTCTGATAAATGCCCCCATTGCCCAGCCTTAGCCTCCCAGCCTTCCTGGACACTGATGATGCCCTAGTTTCATCGGGAAGTAGTTACAGGTGAGAGTACGTCGTCATCCCTTGCCCCACTAACTGGATGAAATGCTACACTAAGTCAAAAGGAAACTCCCTGGGGTAGGGAACTAAACGGCGACCCATAATGCCAATTGGCATGCCAGGAAAGTGGGCCCAGATTTATCAACTGGCAGATTCATTATAGTTCTACAATATGATAGGGCACTTGACCTGCTTTGTTCAGAATAAAGAGATATTATATGGTTTTAAAAAATTGTTGCCGGGCGGTGGTGGCGCACGCCTTTAATCCCAGCACTCGGGAGGCAGAGGCAGGCAGATCTCTGTGAGTTCGAGGCCAGCCTGGTCTCCCAAGCGAGTTCCAGGAAAGGCGCAAAGTTACACAGAAAACCCTGTCTCAAAAAACCAAAAAAAAAAAAAAAAAAAAAAATTGTTCCCAGGTGGTAGTGGCACACACCTTTAATCTTAGCACTTGGGAGGCAGAGGCAAGTGGATCTCTATGAGTTCAAGGCCAGTCAAGTTCAAGGCCATTGAGTTCCATAACAGCCAAGGCTACACAGAAACTGTCTCAAAAAACAAGAAAAAATTAATTACTGTTGGTTCTTGCATCATTGATGCCTTAACTAGATGATAATTCCTGGCTGGGTACCATTAAGATGATGGTTATTAGAGCCCTTCATTCTTACTGAGACTTCTGACTTCTAGTTCATCTGATTATTCAAGTGTATTACTACTCAGGAGGTGGCCGGGAACATTTGGGGCTTTTGCACCAAACTCACTCAACCTAAGCAGCCCCTGTGTTGGTTCCTCTCATAATCAGGTTGGGAATAGTAGGATCAGTAGGACTGGGGACTGCTGTACTTGCTCTTGAGCCAACAGATTGACCAAGGAGGATGACGACGACGACTCTGCATGGCTCTTGAAGAACAATGTTGTTTTTAATGCTAATCACTTGGGAGTAGTCAGAAAAAGTTTGAATCTAGTTAAATAGAGAATTAAGGGGAAAAAACAGTTATATTCAAGCAGCCTCTAAATTGGTATGAGTCCCTGTTGTCCTGATCCTAGTGGTTAACTACCCTTCTTAGTGTCTCAGTAAGACCTTATTTTCCTTGCCCTCACTTTTAGACCATATCTTCTGAATGCAATTATAAAATTTGTAAATCAGCGACTCAATACTGCTAAATTAATGGTTCTGAGGAGCCATTCCCTTTAAATTAATGGTTCTGAGGAGCAATTCCCTTTAAAGATCATGATCTCTAATTATTCAGAGATATACCAAACGGAAGTGGGGAATGTTAATGTTAATGGCTGACTGACTCTATTTTTCTTTCTTTTCCTAACTAAACATAATGTTAGTCTCTAATTATATCCCAAATTGGTCAACTTGGTTTTTTTGACTTGTTCTTCCTCTACAATTTTGTCATGTACACATCATAAATTGTTTCTATTGTTTCATGGTATGTTCTGAGGAGGACTGGCCATAAAAAGTTTCATGATATGTTCCAATAATTATCTGACCATAAACCCATAACATGTACCCTTTCCCATGATCATAAAAATAACTGCAAAATTCTACTTTTGTTATCACTTGCTTGCCTGGTATAAAGAGGCTACTCTGCCTTGAATCTGGGCCACTTTGGTCTCTTATTATGGGAGACAGAAAGTTTTGCCCAACTGTAAATAATTTTTTGCCTTACAATATCTCAGAGTTAGCTCCTGATTTTTGACACCAAAACAGAAGGCACTGGATTTCCTGGAGCTGGAGTTACAGTTGTGAGCTACCTGAGATGGATTCTGGGAACAAAACTCTGGTCCTCTGCAAGGGCAGCAATCAATTTTAACCATTGAGTCACCTCTCCAGCCCCCAAGGAGTGAAAAGTTCCAAGATGACTTTACACCCACCTACCTGTATGAATCAAGGTTCTCTAGAAGGAACAGAACTGACAGACTGCCTGGCTATTTGAACAATGGCTATTTCCTAATGGAAAGGCCAAGAATCCAGTATTTCAGTTCCACGAGGATGTTCAGTCCACTAGAATGGATATCATAGCTGATCTTCAGTATACGTTGGAATCCTGAAGAAGTAGGTTCTAATACCTGAAGGGTTTATCTAACTATTCTGATAAAAAATCAGGAGTCAGATATGGAAGTAAAAACCTGAATGATCAGAAAAGCCTCAGAGAAGCCACCAGTGCCTTCCTATTTCTTCTATTCCTCCATCTAAAAAAAGCTGAGCTCCTTTCTCAGCCCCGCCTTACCACTTCCTGTCACCTATCTGTCCTCAGTCCTCCAAAACCTTTATGATTAAGGTTGGTCAGCTAGTGACTAGCTCTGCCCTCTGACTCAAAGCAAGCTTTATTATCAGAATGCAATCAAAATATCACACATTTCCCCCTTTTTGTCTAAGCAAAAAGGGAAGGTTTTAACTCTAACACAGTAAAACTATACGCAATAAGAACAATTATCAGGTAAGAATTACATTCTAGGCTGGGCAGTGGTGGTGCATGCCTTTAATCTCAGCACTCAGGAGGCAGAGCTAGGCAGATCTCTATGAGTTCAAGGCCAGCCTGGTCTACAAAGTGAGTTCTAGGAAAGGTGCCAAAGTTACACAGAGAAACACTGTCTCAAAAAAAAAAAAAAAGAATTACATTCTAATAGTACATGATTAAACAGGAAATGCAGAGCAAACAACTTCCAAAACTGAGAAATCACAGAAACATCTGGTCACCTGGACAGTCACCCAAGGTTCCTCTGTAATGTTGGGGCATCCATCTTTGGCCTACATGCCTAGAATATCTGACAGACTTTTCTGTGAAGCAGGACTTTTGAAAGACTATCCTGCATTGTCTTGGCAAAGTTTGACAGTTATTTCTTTTGTGTCCTACTTGTCCAATTTGGACAGCATATTGTCAGCAGTCAAGGCAAGGGCACTTTCTTTGCCTACATGGCTGGCTTTTGCCATGAAGAAAGCAAACTACATATGGAGTTTCTTTGATGCCCATCATCTTTTCTGAAGTAGGTTGGTGCTGCCAGGAGCAGACATGTCTCATTATCATAAAAAACCTTATGTTATTAAAACATCTTAAATGCCATATTCTGTAGATCTCTGAAGTGTTTGAAGACCATCTATCTAAAATATATCTCTGTTTGACCTTGAAAACATACCTAATGTGACTACAACTTTGATTGTAATAGGTGACTAATGCATTTCTTTGTTATCCTAAATAGTTTGTAATAATAACTTTCAAGGACTAAAATTTTACATTACATTGTTAAATGAGCTGCATAGGTATAATACCTTAAACAAGAGTAGAAATGTACAATATAACAAAAATAAGCTCAAATTTATATAAATATACAAAAACCCTTACCAATGTAAAATATTTAAGACTAGTAGTTGCTTTTTTAGTTTAAAAGCAGAGTCAACAATCTACCCTTTTATCCTATCATTTCTGTATCTCCCCTTTTTCTTTTCAGAATGAGACCCCTGAATCTAATCTCCTTTGTTTAGCTTTTTTCCTCACCATTACCAACAAAAACTTGTAACAACCCCCCCTAAATGATGACAAATAGGACCATAACCACCTATCCCACCTCTGGGGAATGTGGGTATTGTATTCTCTAGATTGTTTCCTGCTGTCTAGGGGGTGATGGCACCTTTAGGGGACCCTGATAAAATTGAAATAATGGTCAAGTCCCGGGAAAACTAGCCATATCACTTTTTTGCCGGTCTCTGTGTAATGGGAAAGTGTAGGATGTAGTAGTACATGAGGCTGGACCATCTCAGCTAGCTACCTTGAAATTGTGCTGAGCAGTTTGTAATCCAAAGCTGATCTTTGGGTGGTGCTTGTCAGCTTAGTAGTGGTACCACAATCCAGGTGGAATCATTGTTGTGGGACCCCATCATCTTTTGGAGACTTCAAAGGTCACTGTTAGGAATGGTCACAGTTCACTGCAGAAAATGTAAATATTTAAAATGTCATATGCGGCAGATCTCAGAGAGGTTAAAGGACCACAAATTTTTATGGTACATCCGGAGTACACAAACTTAATTCCTAGTTACCTGATAGAGACTAACCCAAAATCATGTACAGGAATGATTTCTATTTCTGATTATTTCTTGCAATTGAATAAATAACAAAGTTAATTCTGAATCATTTGGAATAAGTTCAGCAGTCTCAATATGTAAACAACTCTTCCTGCATATCGAGAGTCAGTAACTATATTAAGAGGTTCTGGAAATCTAATAATACCATGGGAATAGCATATAATTCTGACTTTTGAACAGAATCATAAGGGCTTTGAGCCACTTTATTCAAATTTCCTGATTTATAACCTGCCTTTCCTGATTTGTTTGCATCAGTATAGAATGTAGGGGCTCCAGAAAATGGTGTCCCCCCATATAATGTGAGGAAGGATCCAACTAGTTCTTTTTATAAACTGAAGTCTCTTGCTTTGGGGATATTTGTTGCTAATCTCTCCCAAGAAATTACTGCAAGCTCTTTGCCAGTGTTCATTTTCTGTCCACAATGAGGAAATTTCAGCATTAGTGAAAGATACCACAAAATCTGTTGGGTCTATTTCTGCTAATTGACAAAATCTTAAATTTCCTTTCAGAATCAATTTGGAAAACTTTTCTACACAGGTCTTTAATTTTTTCACTCTGTTTTTGTGGTATAAATATCCACTCTAAGATATTATCTTCTCTATGCATTAGAATTCCTGTAGGAGAATGCAGAGAAGATAAAATAGCCAGAATACAATCAAGCTCTGGATCCAAATGATCCACATGTGCATCCTGTAATTTCTGTTCTATCAAAGCCAATTCTCTCTCAGCCTCAGCTGATAATTTTTGTGGAGTATTTAAGTCCTTATCACCTTGTAAGGCTTGAAATGAATTACTTAGTTCTTGAATTGTTAATCCAGTTGTGGCCCATAGCCAGTTAATCTCCCCAGCAACTTTTGAAAATCATTAAGAGTTCATAATTAATCTCTCCTGATTTGTACTTTCTGTGGTTTAATTTTTATAAACCTATTTTTATATCCTAGGTAATTAATAGAATCTCCTCTTTGAATTTTTCAGGAGCAATTTGTAATCCCCAACAAGACAAAATTCTCTTTACTTCATCAAACATTTTCTCTAAGGTGTCTGCATCAGCTAGTAAGATATTATCCATATAATGGTAAATTGTAGATTGAGGAAACTGATTATGAATTATTTCCAATGGCTGTTGTACAAAATATTGACACAAGGTAGGGTTGTTTAACATTCCTTGTGGAAGAATTTCCCACTGATATCTTTTAACTGGCTGGGAATTACTATAAGTAGGCACTGTGAAGGCAAAATTTTCTCTATGCTGTTCTTGCAAAGATATAGTAAAAAAGCAGTCTTTTAAATCAATCACTATAATAGACCATCCTTTAGGTAATAGAGAAGGCAAGGGAATTCTGGACTGTAAGAGCCCATTAGCTGAATCACCTTTTTAATAGCTCTTAGATCTGTGACCATTCTCCATTTTCCACATTTCTTTTTAATGCAAATATGGGAGAATTCCAAGGACTGGTTGATTCCTCAATATGTTGAGCATTTAACTGCTCCTGTGCCAGCTGTTGTAATGCCTGTAATTTTTCTGATGTCAAAGGCCATTGTTCCACACAAACAGGTTTGTCAGTTAACCATTTTAAAGGTAGGGCTGTTGTGCCCTGCTTATGTACAATCTCAATGGTCAGTGACTATTTTTTTTAATACCTTTTAACATTTTTCTCAGAAATATATGTTATTTTATGGTTTGTTTCTGAGACTGAAGGAATGCTAATCTGGGTATTCCATTGTTGTAACAAACCCTGTCCCCATAAATTCATTGCTATGTTAGCCACATATGGCTTTAATTTCCTACCTGTCCTTCTGGCCCTATACATTCTACCCACCTTGTATTTTGTTTTACCCAAGATGAAGTTCCAATGCCTAAACGCTGAATATTTACCTCCTGAAGAGCCCAATTTGGATGCCAAGATTTTGGTGCAAGTATTATTACATCTGCCCCTATGTCTACCAAACCTTCAATGCCATTTATTCATATTTTTTATTTTAGTTTTTGATCATTTACAGAAGTTTGCCAAAATATTTGCTTTATGGTTTCTCCTGAAATTTTTGTTTTGTCTTATAAATCTGTTCTGTCATCCAGAGCAGTATGGTTTTTAACAACAGGCATTAAGTCCTTTAATTGCTCTGGGAAGGAGTTTCCCCCAATGCTGATAGGGAATGATTAAACCAAATTTGACATGGGGGCATGAGGGAGGCCCCCTACGGTGTTTCCCAATGGCAAAGGGTTACCTTGCCTGTCCCATGTTGATCTGTATTCATTAGTCTAATGTCAACCTTTGCCACACCTTCTACATATTCCAGAAGGCTGAGACCTTCTGTTTGGATTCTCTCTAGAAAAAAAAATATTATTCATAGGAATGTCTTGCCCACAATCCATTTTCAGATGACTTGGTTTATCACAATTAAAACAACTAACCTTTTGATTTTTCTTAAATTTTTTTAGAAGTCACTTCTCCTGTCTAAGTATCATCATAAGAGTGAGATCCAATATCAGCTGCATTTCTAACCCATTCATCTAGGGGTGCTGATCTTGCATTTAAAGGTCTTACCAGCTTGTTGTCTTACTTTGGTCCAGTGTTTCTTCAATATGCTCCCTTCCCTATGTTTTGGGAATGATAATATATATCCTGTGCCACTGTATGTTGAAAGTATGTGATCTGCTTTTTATTTTGATTTTACAGGTGATTACAGTTAAGAGATTGCCATGAGTCTCAGAAGAGACTTTGGACTTTGAAAGAAGTTTGAGACTGTTACAGACTATGGGGACTTTTGAAGTTGGACTGAATGCATTTTTGCATTACGATATGGCTACAAGCCTTGGGAGCCAGGGAGTGGAATATGGTGGTTTGAAAAAAATGGCCCCTAAAGGGAATGGCACTATTAGGAGGTGTGGCTTTGTTGGAGTAGGTATCGCCTTGTTGGAGGAAGTGTGTCAATGTGGGGGTGGGCTTTGAAGTCTCCTATGCTTAAGATACCACCCTGTGTCACAGTCCACTTCCTGTTACCTTCTGATCAAGATGTAGCCAGCACCATGTCTGCCTGCACACTGCCATACTCCCCACCATGATGATAATGGACTGAACCTCTGAACTGTAAGCTGCCACCTCAATTAAATGTTTTCCTTTATAAGGGTTACTATTGCTAGGCCCTGGTCATGCACGCCTTTAATCCCAGAACTTAGGAGGCAGAGGCAGGTGGATCTCTGTGAGTTTGAGACCAGCCTGGTCTACAGAGCGAGATCCAGGACAGATAGAGCTGTTACACAGAGAAATCCTGTCTTAAAAAACCAACCAACCAAACAAACAAACAAAAAGAGTTGCTGTGATCATGGTGCTTCTTCACAGCAGTAGAAACCCTAACTAAGACAAGTGCTAACTGGGAATGGCATGCGTTTTTGAAACCTCAAAGCCCAAACCTCCTCCAATAAGGCCACACCTCCTAATCTTTCCCAAACAGTTCTACCAACTGGGGATCAACTATTCAAATATATAAGGCTATGGGGGGCATAAACCACCACAGGTGTACTCAGCTGCTTGAATTTTATATGATTCGTGATGCAATCAAGTTGACAACCATGATTAGCCATTGTATCGCCCTGTACCAGGCTTTTTCGTTTGGGCCACCAACCAGCTTCCAAATCATGACACGGAGACTTATTAGTTTTGTGATGCTCGGCCTAGCTTAGGCACGTTTCTAGCTAGTTCTTTTAACTTAAACGAACCTGTCTCTCTTTATCTACCTTGTGCCTCGGGGCTTTTACTTTTCTTCCTTCTGTAGATCTTACTCTCACTGCTTCTCTGTGTCTGTCTGTCTGTCTGTCTGGAGGCTGCCTGGCTTCTGGCCCCAGGTGTCTCCCTTGTTCTCTCCTCTTCTTCTCTCATTCTTCCTTCTCTCCTTGAGCCTAGATTTCTCTTCTTGTTCTCTCTGACTGGCAGCCCTGCCTATCCCGTCTCTGCATGGCTATTGACCACTCAGCTCTTTATTAGACCAGTCAGGTGTCTTAGGCAGGCAAGGTGAAACAGATACAACATATCTTTACATAATTAAATGCACATCCTTACATAGTTAAACAAATGCAGCATAAACAAAAGTAACACACCTTTACACAGGTAAAGCAATATTCTGTAGCAAAAGCAAATGTGGCACATCTTTACCTAGTTAAATTGACCTAGTTAAATAATATTCCACAACGCCACCCTCTGACATAGAAGCAGTCGGCATAATTTAAAAATATCTCCCAGTCCATTCCTAGCCACATTAAGTTTTGGGAGAGAATTTTGGTTAATTGTCAAATCACAAAACTCCTTCAGCAAAAAACAAAACAAAACAAAACAAAAAAGATAATTGTCTGTGGGGGTCCCTGCAAATGCTTTGGCCAGGAGACGAATAGTCCACATGAGGTAAGAAGGAAACCTCGTTCAACACAACTTAGTTAGCCGGTGTTGGGTCAAATTTCTAGAGTCTGACCCTGAGCAGCTTATGTCTGACATATTTAAATACAGTGTGACTTCAGGGAAAAGTTTCCTCATGACAATTATCACAATAAAACTTAAGGCTCGGCTACATCGGAACTCCCTTGCAAAGTACATGCCTTTTGCAAAGTACCTGTGATTTCTTCCATAAGAATGGGTTCTACTGACCAGGAAACAATGCTCAGGAATCTGGGGTAAACAGTCTGGGAGACTTGGGTGACCCCTGGCTCTACAGACAGCAGAAGATCACCAGGTTAACTACATCCAATCCCCGCCTTCTGGGCAGAAACAGGTGTAAATCCTTTTCACTGGAGAGAAGAGCCTGTGAGTTTAATGTTCCTGGTTTCCCGAGAGCCATCTGTGAGCACGAGGACCTATGCCCTCTACAATTGTCCTAAATAGATAATACATTTTAAACCTTCAAAATGCGGGGCTGGAGAGATGGCTCAGTGGTTAAGTATTGACTGCTCTTCCATAGGACCCGGGTTCAATTCCCAGTACCCACATGGCAGCTCACAACTGTCTGTAACTCCTGTTCTAGGGGATCCAACACCCTCATGCAGGCATATATGCAGGCAAGGCACCAATGCAAATGAAATAAAAGTGAAAAAAACAAAACATTGATTTAAACCTTCAAAATGTGAAACTATTGAAAACATTGTAACTCTTCCACTTTGATTTTTCCCTCATTGTGTTTCACCTTAATAATCAAAATATCAGAAAACATAATTGTAAAATAAATGAAGCAGAGTGTGGTGGCTCCCTCCTGAAAACCAAGCAGGTAGATTGGAAGTTTGAAGCTATTCTAGGCTACATAGTGAGGTCTTGTCTCAAAATCTCTAAGTTGGGTATAGTGGTGCGTGCCTTTAATCCCAGCACTCAAGAGGCGGAGACAGGTGGATCTCTGTGAGTCTGAGGCCTGTCTGTTCTAAGCAAATTCTAAGCCAGCTAGGACTACATAGTGAGAAATACTGTCTAATAAAAAATACAATAAATCAAAACAAAGACAGTAAACTAAAATGAAATGTTGCTACCATTTTATGGACAATTTTAAAGGCCTTGGGGTGACAGAAAGTGTGTGTAAGAGATGTGAACAAGTACTTAGGTCTCCAAAATAATATCAATTAGTAAACAAGATAAATGGTTGTCTTTGGGTAACTGTAATCTTTCTGTGATCCACTGGAACTAAAAATCTATCTTTTCTTTCTTTTCTTTTCTTTCTTTCTTTCTTTCTTTCTTTCTTTCTTTCTTTCTTTC
>CABHPQ010001344.1:18314-35814 GCA_902168405.1 Peromyscus aztecus
TGCACTGATTTAGGAAGGTAGATGAAAGCTCCTTGTGATCTTGATCAACCTTGACTCCTAAGTTAGGCTCCGGAATCCTGAGAGCCCCACTGTCCATCCAGCATTTCTAGGAACTCACTGAGTGGTTTAGCAAGCTGGCTTCCCCTTGGGTTCACAGAATCTCTTTAGTTCTGTGAGTCTGAATAAAGAACTGCGACCATCGAGATTGGAGGCCAGGGATTGCCACTTCCTGGCCAGTAGGGGGCGAATCCTGCCTGTGCCGTCCCTTTTCAACTTACCCCTGTGATGGTGGGCTCCATTTTAGACAGTCATTGAAACATTTTGTGTTTTTCACAAAGCAGGTGATCCAGGAGCAAGGACAGAGGCCTCACTGGAATCCCAAGCAGGGTGTGGTGCTGACCCATCAGTCCATCAGAGTCTCTTTCAGACCACGAATAAACCGGTATAACCATCCTCAGAGGAACAAAGAGCGACAGACACATCTCTTCAGCTATCTGACGACTAGAACAATGCCTCCTGTCCCCAAGTAGATTTCCTGAGGAATCTCACCCTGGGAAAAAGAAGAGGCTGAAATATGGTGCCAGCCAGAGGGGTACCTTGTCTTCTGGAAGGAAATTTCACACAGTACTGACAACTTGTCAGAGCCCATTGCAGGAGAGACTGGAGCTGAGATGATAATGATGGGTGGAACCACACCTTGACCAGGAGTACTTGGCCATGTAGACCTCCAGCTTTCTGCTTAAACTATAACCTGATGTTAGGACCTCTGGATATGGACTTGGTCAGGAGGTCGCTGGGCCTCTTTGTTCCTTTCCCATGGTGGCCACATTGACTAAATCTCCTTTTTCTGCTTTTTGCCATTAATTTGTCTCTTTCAGTGGCCATCTGAGGACTGGTGGCTGAGTCTGGCTTATTGGGGCCTTCAGGGCCCAGTAACAACGAGGAATCAGGAATAGGAAGCATCCCTTATATATAACTCACATCTGATCCCATACAGGTCTGCCAGGACCTCTAGCACAAGGTAACGATGAGACTGATCATTACTCGTAGGTAACGTGCTAGAAACCTCAAAATTTCATAAGAAACACCATGTAAATAACAAAGGTTCGAAGAAGGATTTCTCCATCACTTGGCAACAAGCCAAGGAAATTGCAAGAAAATGTCCTACTTGTTCCTTCTATAACCAAACTCCATTACCTGCAGGAAGCAATCCAAGAGGTATACAAAAAAATGAAATTTGGCAGATGGGTGTGTTTCATTTCACAGAGTTTGGAAGATTAAAAATATGTACCCCATACTATTGACACCTATTCAGGATTTCAATGGGCAACTCCTATGAGTTCTGAAAAGGCTGATTCTGTGATTACACACCTATTAGAAGTTATAGCCATCATGGGAATACCTGTGCAAATTAAGACAGACAATGCCCCATCATATGTCTCCAGTAAAACGAGACAGTTTTTTGCCTATTACAATATAAAGCATGTTACAGGTAGACCACACAATCCCACAGGCCAAGCAGTCATAGAAAGATCCAATCAAACTTTAAAGGAGATGCTAAATAAACAGCAACAGGTAATAATGACTCCTAGAAATAGATTACATAGTGCTTTATTAACCTTGAATTTTCTCAATGCTGATGAGAAAGGAGCAACAGCTGCGGAGAGACATTGGACGACAGACAAAATTCCTGAGCTAAACCAACCGGTTTATTTCAAGGATGTGCTGACCTCAGAATGGAAACCAGGATACATCCTACGTTGGGGAAGGGGTTTTGCTTTTGTTTCTGCAGGAGAAGAAAAACTATGGATACCAACAAAATTAATAAAAATTCAGTCTGAACAGGAGAAACCCCTTGATGAGAAGTAAAAGCTCATCCACGGATGTGACATCTCTACAAGCTGTAAGAAAAACAACAAACAAGGGTCGGGGCAGGGTTCTGTTTTCTGTCTTTACAGGATAATAGAAATACCCATCTTCCAGAAATCATAAGGCCTTGGATATCCAAACATCTACAACAGAAGAAAAGAATCTATTGGTACCAATCTATACAGGGTAAAATCTTACTGCCAAACATCTATATCTCTTTAACTCTAGAAAAGTTATGGTTCCGATTCAATTATATATCAAGCTGGCTTTGGAGTTGGAGGTTGGATCCCTCCTTCTCTAAACCCAAGCATATTGCTAAAAGAAAAAAATTTAAGAGATTCTGTCTCATATCAGAAGAGCTGTCTGGTGTGGGATAGAAGAAAAAAAAAGGGGGACCATTGTCACCAAGATTCTATTTCTCTCCATGCTTATTCTCAATTTCTCGGAATTCCCTTTTACATGTCATGTTATCTTTAAATCCAAACTTTCCATTTTGATATTAATAATGCTCAAGTTTTCCACAGTAAAAAATAAGTCTTCTCCAATAGCAATCTCTGAAGTCTCCAGAAGGAAGATGGGGCCCCACAACAATGACTCTACCCAGTCCAGAATGATGCCATGGTACCTAAGAACATTACTCATGATCAGCTTCGGACTGAAAACTCTTTAGGACAGTTCTAAGATGAGATGGTCCATCACGCTACACTTTTAGCCAGAATATCAGACAATTTTATCCATTTCTGAGACTAGCTGCATACTCTATGGATAGCCCTATTAAGGCCTAACAATCTAAGCTTTCTTACAGTACCCCACCCACAGAGATACCGTCGCCCCCTAAACAGCAGGAAGTGACTATAAGAGAATGATGTCCCTCTCCCAAATGTTTCATTTTTCTCATGGTTATGAATGGGTGGTTGTAGGGTTGAGGGTGGAACAATAAAATTTGGACTCAATATTCTTTTTTAGAAAAGAAAAAGGGGAATGGATAGGTATAGAATATTAAGGTAGATTATTGTATTTACTAGTAAACTAACTTAGTAAAATATCAGCCTTAGATAATTTGCACTGATATGGATTCTTATATATTGATACAAATGCAAACTATTTTTATATTCCTATTTAAGATAAATTGTATACCAATACAAATACAGAACTATGTTTGTTATAATGTACATATATTTCTACTCCTGTTTGAAATATTTTGTATATTGATACAAATGTAAAATTATATTTGTGATACTGTATGTATGTTCTACCTCTGTTTAGGATATTTTGTATGTTGATATATATTTAGGATTATTGTCATATTGCATATTGTATTACATATACATTCTTACCTCTGTTTAAGCTATCTGTGTATTGTCACAATCTTGAGGTCATTGTGCTTATACAGTACATCTGCTTACAGACTGTTTACCTTGTTATGTGAATTCTTAGTCCTTACGTTATTTTAGTAGAGAAGACTTACTGAGTTATAATCACTCACGACTGTCATTTCTATACTTATGTTAGTTAGGTTCTTCAGACTTACAGAAACATATGTCAGATGGATAGGTAGTCTTCAAACACTTCCTAGACCTAGAGAATATGGCATTTAAATGTTTTAATAGTTTAGAATTCCATTGACGTGAAACACGATTGCTCCTGACAACACCAATCTGACCCCAAGAGAATGTTGGGCTGCTGAGACATTTCCACTTGGAAGTTTGTCTTTTTCTTGACACACACACAAAAAATGGCCTATTGGGCAAAGAACTGCCCCTACTGTCCCTTTGGTACAAGCAGGACACAAGAAAAAGTGACTATTGAACTCTGCTAAGACAGGGTAGGATAGTCTTTCAAAAAAAAAAAAAACCTGCTTCTGAAAATGGTCTGACAGACATTCTAGGCCTGTAGCCAATTTGAATGTGCCTACGATACTGAGAAATTCTAGGTGACTGTCCAGGCTGCCAGCTGTCTCTGTCTACTCTTGCAAGACTCCCAAAAGTTGCTTGCGTCCTTCCCCCATTTCTCAGGTGTTATTATATTCCTTCTCAGGTCTTTGATGGGATTGGAGACTAACAGTTATAATTACAATTTTCTTGTATCTTAGCTAGAACATATTAAGTATTAGATTCAGATTCTTCAAGGTAGAGCATCTTTTGGAAGGACCTCTGTAACGTGTCATTTACCTACGTTCCGGACTCTTCTGGATTTTAGTATATGTCTCTTGTTTGATGTTGTTCTTGTTGGTTGTAGTTCCATATTGTCTAGGTCATTATCCCTTATTCTGGATAATATTTGAAAATCATTCATGTTGTATATGGTTTTATATTAGGTTAGTATTTTCTTATTTAGACAAAAAGGGGGAGATGTATTAGGTAGCTGTTCCAGCTTTGACCTTGAAACACTGCCTCTAGAGTGATAGCAGGTAACTGCCACACCTGCCTATGACCTGCCCCTGGGGCGTGGCTGAGAGGGAGCACCTTAAGACTCGAGGTGTGTACATGTCTGGCCCTTCTGGATACCTCGTGGCCCTGGAAGCTGGATGGGACACCAAGCCAGAGTTCTCTACTGGATGGTACCTCATCTCTCCCAGATCCTGTAACCAACCCCTATTGGATGTATCTAAGTTATCCCAGAAATAAACCTCTCTCGATTACCAGATAAATTACGTGGAATTGCCTCATTAATTACAGTAATAACTGTGTTAAAAGAATAGACATCTGGAGTTCAGGGCCACCAAGGAGAAGTCTGGGTAACCAACTTGGATATTCAGCTGGGGCTTCCAAAGGCACCCCTGTCAGGAGAGCAAGAGTAAACACCGAAACCTCACCAATATAGCAGCCTGGGTTCCAGTCAGCATCAGTTTTGATACAATTAAAACTACACTTCCCTGCCTCAGTGCCACTAACACTGACAGTGACCTTATCAAAGCACAGGCAGTTCCTTTGTAGCTTGTCCTTTGTTTGCACTGTGACTTAATAGCATCCCTGGCCTTTTAGCCACTAGATGCCAGTTGCAAAATTCCCTTCCTTAAGTCAGTCTAACTCCAGACATTGCCAAATGTGTCCCCTACTGGGCAAAATGGCCTCTTAAACTCAAAAGTCATTTCTCTAGGCCTGCAGATTTCTTAAACACTGAGTCTTGGCATATAGCATAGGCTGGCCTTTGACCTCTTATGGCTCTCCTGCCTTAACCTCCTGAGTGCTGGGATTACAGGTAGGAGCCACTGGAACTGGCTTTCAGACATTCCATTTTTCACTTCTTTTTTTTTTTTTTTTCTTCTTTTTTTTGGTTTTTCGAGTCAGGGTTTCTCTGTGTAGCTTTGCGCCTTTCCTGGAACTCACTTGGTAGCCCAGGCTGGCCTCGAACTCACAGAGATCCGCCTGGCTCTGCCTCCCGAGTGCTGGGATTAAAGGCGTGCGCCACCACCACCCGGCTCATTTTTCACTTCTTTCAAAAACAATCCTGGCCACTCTGTGAGATCCAGTCATGCTTTTGGTACAGGTACTGTTCGCTTTGGCAAAGACTAGTCCACCAGGCAGAGGGGAGAGCCTTTGCTCATTAACCTGGAAGTCTCCAGCACAGCTTTGTTCCTACACCTTTGCCAGGGAAGTGTTACCAGGGCCTCCAGATTAGAGAGTTCTGTGGCTTGAGGGCAGTTTCCACGTTGGAAGATAATAAAACCTAATATTCAATTACTGTCCCTGCTTGCTTCCCAGAACTAGTTCAGAATACAGAAGTGGGGACTCTTTCAGCTGGATTACCCAGGTGTCTTTGATACCTACTATATGATAGACGTTACTCTTAATTCTGCCAACAGATAGAAGGTCTGAGACTGTGAGGTAGTGATGGATAAGTCTCATTCTTTGTAGTCAGAAAGTTTTCTTGGTTAGGTGGGGAGATGAGTGACCGTGAAACAATAAACCAGTAGTTCAAAGGCAATGGAGAAGCCTTGGCATGCCGGAACACAATTGGTTAATAAGGGGCGGATGTAACTGGGACTTAGGAGAGGTTTGAAGTGGGGAGAGGAAGGAAGGACAGGAGAGAGAGGGAGGGCTAGGGAAATCTAGTTAAGACTTTGAAGTTGGGGAAGAGGGCCTTCTGCCCAGCAGCCATATTGAACAAACCTTCAGGTGTATGTCAGGGAGATTTTCATTCAGCAGTTGTTACGGAGTGCCTGCTCTGTACCAGGCACTGTACTTGAAGCTAGAAACAAATAAAACTCAGTTCTGGTGAGGTACGGTGGGGCATTACCTGTAATTCCAGAACTTGGAAGGCAGAAGAGGTAGGAGGATCATGGAAGGTTGGAGGCCAGCCTGGTCTCTCTTGTGAATCTCAGGCTAGCCAGAGCTACAAATGGAGGGCCTGTGTCAAAAACTCAAAACAGAAAACAGGTGAACTGGGTTCCAGTCAAGATGGAAGCACCTCTCTGTTCTCTGCCTTCCTGGATCCTGAAGAGACACGTCAAGATGGACCCTGATCCTAACAGGAGGCTTGAAGGTCCTGGCCACCCGATTGAACCTGAAGAAGGAGGAAGTTGAGACTTTGTTCTTTTGGCTCAGGAACAAGCAGAAGCAGAAGAAGCGTATGCGCAAGCCTCGCCCTTCTAGCTAGCAGATGCTCATCAAATCAACACACACACACACACACACACACACCCCGGGAGTTCAGGAAGTGCTCCACCCTGCTCCGCCTCCTGTGCCACCACCACAAGGCGCCTTACTGCCCAGGCCTGCAACAAGGATGGAGAACCAGCCATGCATGCCGGTCCTCCCAGGACACCAGCACCGCCCGGCTCCTCATATGTCTGGAAGCACAGAGGAGGCACACGCTCTCTACCTTCACATCTGGGTCTGAAAGCAGAGGTGGAATGTCACAGGATTCCTGAATCCATAGGGAGGGTGTCCTGTAGACCCCTCAGGGCCAAGCTGTAGCTTCCATTTATGTTTTTTGAGAGGGCTCACATGCCCCAGGTCTTCAGCTCCATGTAGCTGAGGATGACGACCACACCCATTTTGGGGTTTTTTGTTTGTTTGTTTGTTTGTTTTATTTTATGGTTGTTTGGTTTCTGGCCTATGATTTGGAGCTTGTACCTCCCAGGTACTGTGCTGCCCGACCAGTGTTGTGTTGCGAGATTTTTGGTTGTTTTGCTGTTTTTGTTTGTTTGTTTGTTTGTTTCCTGTGTATCATTTTATTTTATTTTTTGGTTTTGTTTTGTTTTGTTTGTTTTTCCCCTTCTTTGCACGTACCATCTTGCCCTGGAACTAGTCGCTTTTTAATTAATGCTTTTCAACTTGTTTGTTAGGGACATGTTGAGTTTTCATTTCTATCAATGACAGATTGATAATAACATTATTCTTAGAAACTAAAACAAAACAAAACAAAAAAACCAAAAATGAAAAATCAAATCAACCAAACAACAAGCTTAAAATAGCCAATAAGCAACAGCAACAGAACCTTTCCAGTCCTTCCCCTGAGTCTCTTATAGTCTGTCTAGTAGGGTAGGTTGCAAACAGGTAATTGCTTCCAATGGGGAGCATTCTACAGGGAATATCTAGAACACAAAGCATATGGAACACTTGTTTTGTGTGTGTATGTTGGGGGGTGTCGTATGGTTCCCATGTTCCTATGCTCCTGTGCAACCTGATTAATATGTCAGTCAGGTTACCTGAGAACCATACTGTGGCTTTTGGTCAATTTGGATTGGTAAAAAGAACATCTAAAAAGCTCTTCCTCAGGGAAGAGTCATGTTACACGGGCAAACACATTAAGACCCGGTCTCTGGGGACTAGAGAGGTGGCTCCATGGTTAGGAGCACTTGCTGCTCTTGTGGAAGATTTGGCTCTCCTTCCGCACTGAGGCTGGCAACTATCTGTAACTCCAGATCCAGAGGATCCAACACCTTCTTCCAGCCTACAAGCAACTACGTTCACGTGCACGGACCCATACAAGTGCACAAAATTAAGAAATCTTAAAAAATCAAACAAAACAAAAACCCCCACTGTCTTCACTAAATTAGGGGCCAAGGAGGAGTGGCCATGCAGTGTGTGTGATTATGAGAATGGACACTGAGCCCTGAGGCTAAGCTTGGGGCTTTGGGGGGTCCCTTGTTAGTATCATGCTGTCCTTTGAACCCCACAACTTGTGAAGCCCAGACACCTGCCTGACAGAAAGCCAGGGTTCAGGCTGATACGATGCTCAGGGGGACTATGTCTTATCTATGATATTTTGGGCTGTTAGCCTCTAAATTCTTTCCCTTGTCCACTAGTGCTCTATTTTTAATTTTCTTACAAACAAACTTGTTTTTGTAAAAGCATAGTCACTATAGGCTCTCCCTCCCAAAAACCCAAACATTGACTGTGCATAGCTGGGAAGGACATTGGTGACATCTGGCATGGTTGTTTTGATGTGGATGTCAGTGTCCACAAGTTAAATGACTTCCCTACAAGGGATGGTAGGTCTCTGAATAACCCTGATCAATACCATGGGTATATGACATTGTGGCAGAGCCTCCTTTCAGTTTCAGGAAGCCTCTGGCCCTCTACCATCACCCCACATAACTCAGATGGGACTGTTCTTCTGTCTAGCTACCTTTTCTATCGCTGTGAAATGGCACCACGACCAAGGCAACCTATACAGAAAACATTTAGTTAGGGGCTTGTGTACAGTTTCAGGGAGTGAGTCCGTGACCGTCAGAGCAGAAGCAAGGCAGTAAGCAGGCATGGCGCTAGAGCAGTAGCTGAGAGCTTATACCTAATCCAAAAGTTGGAGGCAGAGAGAGAGAGAGCGCGGGAGAGGGACTGGGCCTGGTGTGGGCTTTTGAAATCTCCAAGCCCACCCCAGTGACTCATCTCCTCAGACAAGGCTAAACCTCCTAATCCTTTCCAAATCAGTTCCACCAACTAGGGACCAAGCTTTCAAACATATGAGCTTATGGGGGCCGTTCTCACTCAAACTACCATGCCTTCCCTCCCCAGCGCACTTCTCAGGTGTGGCTAATCAGAGCCCCGGTAGCATTTGTGTGGCTTTTTTGTTTTGCTTTATTTTTGGTTTTTGGTTTTTTTCAAGGCGGGGTTTCTCTGTGTCGCTCTGACTGTCCTGGAACTCACTCTGTAGACCAGGCTGGCCTCGAACTCACAGAGATCTGCCTGCCTCTGCCTCCCGAGTGCTGGGATTAAAGGCGTGCACCACCATCATTTGGCCGGTTGTGTGGCTTTTGCTGCATCTAGGAGAAGCTGTCTTTTTTATGGAGCTCTTCAGCTGGTAATAGCCCAGAACACCCAATGATCAATTACATAGAGAAAATCTGTCACCAAAAATGGCAACCAGAAGAAAACAGATACAGGAGGTAAAGATTAAGCCTGAGACCTAACCACATGACTTGAACTCCTGGGTCTAACCAGGGATGAGTGATATCATAGTCTGTTTTCTGTTGCTATGACAAAATATGGAGGCCAGGCACTCAAGGCTTTGGAAGCTGAAAGTCTGTGATCAGGCTGTGCCACCCCCCCACCTCCCACCTCCCCCCGCATCCCCGTCACCCAGTTATGTCACAATGTGGTAAAGAAGTAGAAAAGGGAAGCAGCCACATGCAAAAATGGTGGCCTCACTCTTATGATCTGCTGTCACAGCTAACTTACTCTACAAGGCCAGCATTAATCTCTTCTGAGAACAAGGGCAATGACTGCATGGCTCAATTACCGTATACTCGGCTCGCCCTCCTAAGATTCCACCCCCTTTCAAGATGAACATGCTGGGAACCAAGCTTCCAGCACACAGATCTTTGAGGACAAACCACACCCCCAAAATCATAACAGATGCTACTTACTCCTTTGCAGGGAACTTTGTGTGGGGGTGTGGGGGGTGGACACAGGCATGCATGCATCCTTTGCTTTGCTTTATGCTGAGTTTCAGTTAAGATGGAAATTCCTGCAGGAATGCATTTCTAATTCTCTTTTTCTTTGTTTTCTGACCCACAAAAGTGTTAATCTTTGGTCTGTGTAGCAGGATCAGTTAAGCCTGTAATGCAATTTTCTCCGGCTCTTCATCAATGCCATTGGCTGTAGGGCCTCTTCTGGCAGGATGATTATGGCAATGTGTGGGAGAGGCCGTGGAGGATCTCCCACACAGGGAAACACTTCTGAGACCGGGCCATCCTCAAATACATCCCATGAACCCAGTGCACTGGGGCACAGGCCATGGTAAAGTGAGTCTTCCCTTATCTACCTCTGTAGTTACCGCCTTCCTGGAAGGAAAGGAGCCGCACTGGCCCTGCTCCGGGACTTGTTAGTTGGCCCAGCTCTCCCAACTCCTCCCTAGATTATAACCAGCAGCATTAAGATATGTTTAAGTGGGGGCGGGGGCTAGAGAGATGGCTCAGTGGTTAAAATCGTTTACTATTCTTTCAAAGGACTCCACTTTGGTTCCCAAGATCCACATTGGGTGACACACAAACCCCTGTAACTCCATCTCCAGGGGACCTAGTGCCTTTTTTTTTTTCTGGTCTCTGGGAGCACACACACACACCCAAACATACATACACATAAATAAAAAATAAAAACATCTTTTTTAAAAAAGTTATTGTTAAATGGTTCTCATTACTCTATGCCCTCTACTTTCTCACTTCCGATTCCGCTGCAGTTCTTTTAGACCATAGACTTTTCTGGCTGGATCCAAGGAGCTACGTCTTGTGGGATCATATTAGCAATCACATTGAAAGCATGGAGACATGATGCTCCCAGAAACTTGCTATAGAGAGTGCAAGCCTGTCAAGATCAGACACTCCTCAAACCTTCCCTCTCTTCCCGTTTTTTCTCCTCCCTCCCCTCTCCTCTCTTCTCGTTGGCTTTGCCCATCTCTAGTTTCTGCCCTCTCTCCACCTCCTCCTTCCACCCTCCATAATGGGCATTCCAATTTGTAGTCAACCTCAGGATTTGAACGCAGCCGAACTGTCAGCAGGCAGACGCCAGAGAGGGGTGGAGCCCTGTTAGCCCAGTCATTTCTTTGGATGGGGAGACAAGTCATAGATCACTGGCCTCAAGTAACAGGCTGGGGCTATTTAGAGCTTCAGGATCAGGAAGTGGGGGGTTGGGATGGGGAGTGTGGGGGGGGGAGTGGAGGCGCCTGGCTTAGTAGGGGCTGTGGAAAGGGAGAACAAGCCCTGAAGAGCATCTTTGTATGCCTCTTCACTCTTACATCCAAAGCAACTGGCCCATGTGCTCAGCAGCCCGGAAGCTGCTCTCACTGTGGGCATAAGCAACGTCTTTGTTATTGTACCAAATGGGTGGTATTCATTGCTTCTTGTGCACAAGTGTTCTCAGCTTCTCCAAGTTGTTGACTCTTTCCTTGTAATCTCCACGCCTCCCTTGCCCCTCCTACTCTTTGGCTGTCTCTTTCCAGGCCTCCTGTGGGCTTTTCTTCCTCTTTCTCTACTTCAAAGCCAGGCTTCCTCTGCATGGGGTTTCACTCTCTTCTCCTGGGTCTTGTGTTTTGTTTTGTTTGTTTGTTTCTTGTTTTGTTTTTGTTTTTTTTTTTCCCCCCAACTTCCTCCCCTGGTAAGCTTGTTCTCCCACATGGCCTCAGTCGGTCACTTGCTCTGCACTGACAGGTTCCAACATTATGCATCTGCTCAGCCTCCCGGACTGCTGCTAAGCGGACTGGGCAGACAGTTTTGCCAAGATATCCCACAGGTCTCTACGGGCTCGGGCCAGCTCAGCACCCTCTGCTCACAGTGTCTCTTCCCCTGAGGGGCCTGACTTGAACGGGTGGTGCCACCCACTTGTTCAAACTGAGAATAGCATCAAACTCAAGGTCTACCTCTCCTTCACTCCACAGCAAGCCCAATAACCACGCATAAAAGGAAGAGTGCCAGCACTTCCTGTGGGAAACCCTCCAGCCTGAGTACCCGCTCTCCTGCCCTCCCACCACGCCCATCACTCCTGCCGGTCTTCAGACTCCTGACTAGGCTTCCAGCCTCTCCCCAGTTTAGTTACCTATCAGTGCTGATGGTTCTTCTCTTTCCTCCTTTTAATTTTTTAAGATGTATTTTTACTATTTTAACTGGGGTGGGAGTTGTTGTGTGCGGGTGCCTGAGGGAAGACCAGAGTTGTCCACCCTGTGAAGCTGAGATACCAAGGCAGTTGTGAGCCATCCAATATGGGTGCTGGGAACTGATCTCAGCTCCTCTGCAAGGGCTGTGCACACTCTTAACCATGGAGCAGTCTCTCTGGCTCCCTACTCCTTCTTAAAACAAATGTAGTCACAGTACTTCAAATGTACAAAGAGACTCAAATCGCTACAAATGGAGGCAGGCTTGCTCTAAGATTAGTATATGTTAGCTACTCTTAAGCATTTGATTATTCAGAATTTTGAACATATGCTAAAGATAACAGAATACTGGGAGCTGGATCTGGTTCAGTGGTAGATTGTTTACCTAACAGCTACCTAACAGGCCTTGGGTTCAAGCTCTGGCATGGCAAAAACAATAAAGGAGGCAAAATATTCTATATTACAGATTATAGCATTATTATTCTCTCTCAGCCACTACAAGCACCAATGATGCAGGCCAGTACTGCCCTGTTCCTATCCAAATCTCCCACTCTCACATAATATTTGGGAACAAATGCAATATACCTGATCATTTTATTCATAAATATTTCAATATATATTACTAAAAGATAAGTATTTACCTAAAAGAATGAACAATCATTCCTTAATATCATTAAATACCGATTTCCAGTTGGCTACTTAGAGACAATATTCCTTTTGTATAGGAATATTTCAAATAAAAATGTTAAAATGTCTTTAATCTCAGCACTTGTTAGACAGAGGCAGGTGGATCTCAGTGAGTTCAAGGCCAGCCTGGCCTATAGAGTAAGTTCCAGGACAGCCAGAGCTACACAGAGAAATCTTGTCTTGAGAGAAACAAAACAAAACAAAAAGTTAAAATGCCAGTGAACTATGATTAGATACAATGGCCTCACTTCTTCTCCAGGTGAAAACCTTCAGTTTTCTGGGACTCTCACAAACAAGACTGTAAACTTCTCGTATAAAGACAAATCAAACAAAAACATGTCCTAGGCGCACTTCATGGCACACACAGTTAAGCCCAGCACTTGGGAGGCAGAGGCATGTAGATCTCTGTGAGTTCAAGGCCAGCCTGATTGGCATAGTGAGTTCCAGAACAGCAAAGGCTACATAGTGAGACCCTATCTCAAAAACAAAACCAACCAAAGAAACCAACCTGTCAATTCCCATTGTACAACCTAATGTTTTTTGTTTTGTTTTGTTTTGTTTTTGTTTTTGTGGGTTTTTTTTGATCAATGGTTTCACCTTACCAGCTGTAACTATCCAGTGAGCTTCAGAAATGGCTCTACGACATTATTGGTCAAAAAAAACCAAACAAAAAACAACAACAAAAAGCACCTTAATAACCCTTTGAAAAGTAACTTCAGAAGCCACCAAAATAGTGTATGTGACTCCTATAAAATAAATATGACTCTCAGACCGGGCAGTGGTGGTGCATGCCTTTGATCCCAGCACTCGGGAGGCAGAGCCAGGTGGAGCTCTGTGAGTTCAAGGCCAGCCTGGTCTCTAGAGCAAGATCCAGGACAAGCTCCAAAACTGTAAAACTGTCTCAAAAAACAAACAAAAATAAATAAATAAATAAATAAATAAATATGACTCTCTTGACACTTGGGGTTCCCTAAGCACCTTTTTTGTTTTTTTTAAATCTCTGTGCTGAGATCTATGTTCAAGCCTTTTCTTAACGAACTCCCCCTGAAACCCTTCTCTGTGGAGAAGTCAGGAACCTAAGATTCATTTGAGTAGAGCTGTCTGAAGAGAAGCCCCAAGGCCTCCGGATTCCCACTGTGCCTCCAGCTCGGCCCCCCGCAGTTGCTGCCAAAAGTGAGGCCATGGGAGGACCGTGCTAGAGCCGAGCCAGCATCCTTGTAGAAAACAGAGAGGGTGTGCTGGAGAGGCGGCTCAGCAGGTAGGAGCTGCTCTGGCCTGGACCCAGGGGACACAGCCTGTTTCACCTCGACTTTGGACCTCCAGCCTCCAGAACAGCACCCACTATGGGCTGGCCTTGTTCTGCACCGTACCCAGCTCGGCGATATTGTGGTTCTTTGTTCTGCTAATATGATCTCAGCCCACAAAGCAAGAGACCTTCTCTGTTCTCATTACCGCGCCTCCTAGCCTTTCTCGGCGTGCTATTACAGCGTCTGGTGAAAATGTTGAGTGCTCCGAGAGGCTTACATGTCATGTTCGCTCGCCTAATGAGAATGCCTGTGGCATTTCACAGATGAATACCGCGTTTGCTCCTGGGTCCTAATCAATACCTTTCTTCCAATTAATCAGTCTTGAAAAGGCCTTCCTGTTCCGCCCCTCCTGTCTGGATACCCATGCTCACGGGCTGCAGAGAAAACAAACTACAGGCTCCTTTGTGCTCCGTGTCTTTGTGTAGCTTCTTCTTTATGCCAGAAAAGCCCTCTTCAGCTCTCAAACCTCTGACAGCTTAAAGAGGACGCGGGGTAATTTCAGTTCCCTTTTCATCGCAGAATGGAGGAAAGAGGATTCCTGCTTATCCCCTTTTGGGAGAAATACTGTCATCCTTTAATTACTCTCTTGGGGGGGGAGGTGGGGGTCTGATTGTATTACTCCTATCGGTAGGTGGTCTTAGAGGTCAGGCCCCAGGCACTGCCCTTCCTCCATTGTCTGAGTTCAGAATGGTGCTCCTGTGAGTTTACCACCCATGGCCAGGACCCCCTTCTGAGGGAGAGGGTAGTGTGAATCTATCACTCTCTTTATTCCGGGCCCTCCATCGTGACTGAATGGACAGGTGTCTCACTTAGGCCTAGGTTTTAAGCCCTGTTACCATCCAGCCGGCACTACAAGAACGGTGTGCAGTCTCCCAGCCAGCCAGAGACTGGTGGTTGGATACATTTGCTGTTGATGTGAATCCTAGAATGAGACAGAGGACTCCCTGCATCACGAACTCTGACAACGAGTGTGGCCTCTCATTAGACGTGGACTGGGAACATGGACTTGCAGCTTCCACACCAGCCTGTCCTTCCTTTAATAAGAATAACGGCTGTTTACCATGCCCCTCCCACGAGCCAGGCAAGGGTCTCATGGTAGCCACCTGTCAATGCCATTCATGAAGTGTTGCCGTCTTCGTTTTCTAGAAAGAAACTGGATGTGGATACCATGTTAACTGAACCAGAGTAGAAACCCCTATTTCTCACAGTCTGAGCTGGGTCCCTGGATAACTCTTTGGCAACACAGAACTAGGTGTGCTTCTGTGCTAGCCATGAGTTTGTCTGATCTTGGAAAACATGCACAAGCCCAAATATCGTTTCTGTATTGTCTTTTTTTTTTTTTTTTAAAGACAAAGTCTCACGTAGTCAAGGGTGACTTCAAATTCACTATGTAGCCTAGGATGATCTTGAACTTCTCATGTTCCTGCCTCTATCTCCCGAGTCATGGGATTACAGCCGTGTACTGGCATGCTGAGTTTATGCAGTGGTAGGGAGCAAATCCAGGGCATTGTACATGCTGGGCAAGCACTCGGCCATCTGAGCTACATCCTCAGCCTATTCAAAATTTTCCTTACTTGTTGTAGAATAATCTTTTGGTACACTGTGAAGATGGGCCTTTGCCAAGGCGCCTTCTGATTGGTTTAATAAAGAGCTGAATGGCCAATAGCTAGACAGGAAGAGGTTAGTTGGACTTCTGGAGAGAGAGAAAGAGAGAGAGAGAGAGAGAGAGAGAGAGAGAGAGAGCGAGCTCCGGAAAGAAAGAAGAAAGGCAGGGTCATCAGCCAGATGCAGAGGGAGCAAGACATACAGGAGGAGAGGTAAAAGCCACGAGCCATATGGCAGCACGTAGATGAATAGAAATGGGTTAATTTAAGTTATAAGAGCTAGATAGAAACAAGCCTAAGCTATAGGCCGAGCCTTCATAATTAACAATAAATCTTCATGTTGTTTTTTTGTGAGGTGGTGGCCCAAAGAAAAATCTGTCTATACTTTTTTGTTTATTTGTTTGTTTTTGTTTTTGTTTTTCAAGACAGGGTTTCTCTGTGTAGCTTTGAAGCCTGTCCTGGAACTCACTCTGTAGACCAGGCTGACCTCAAACTCACAGAGATCCACCAGCCTCTGCCTTCCGAGTGCTGGGATTAAAGGAGTGTGCCAGCACTGCCCGGCTCTGTCTACACTTATTTATTTGTTTGTTTGTTTGTTTGTTTGTTTGTTGTATGTGTGTGTGTGCTTTTTGGCACACACATGCCAAGGTCCTTATGTGGAGATCACAGGATAATTTACAAGAATTGCTCCTCTCCTTTCACCATTGAGTCTTGAGGACAAAATTCAGGTTGTCAGGCTTAGTAGCAAGCACGTTTACCTGATGAGCCATTATCTCGCTTGGCTGCTTTTTTTTACAGACAGGGTCTTGTGTACTCCAGACAGCGTTTCTCACTATGTATCTCTGGCTAGCTTGGAACTGTGGACCAGGCTGGCCTTGAACTCACAAAGATCTTCCTGGCCCTGCCTCCCAACTGTTGGATTTCAAGGCATGAACTACCATATCCAGGCCCCAAATAAGTCTTTTTTTCTTTTTAAATATGTATTTATTTTTACTTTATGTGTGTGTCTGAGTGTTTTGCCTACATGTATGTATGTGTACTATACACATGTCTAGTGCCCATTGAGGCTCGAGGAGGGCTCTGGATTCCCTAAAACTGGAGTTACAGAAGGTTGTGAGCCACCAAGTAAAATTCTGGGAACAGCCAATGCTCATAACTGCTGAGACATCTCTCCAGCCCCACAAATAATTTTTTTTTTTAAATTATGGCATAGGGGCTGGTCTCCAGGCCTTATGACCTGATCCAATTATATTTCAGCTTCCTATAGACAGTCTCTCTGCATTGGTTAACACTTGTGAGATGGCATACCCTTGGCATTCAGGATGCTTGAGGAACACTGAGAATTGTTGAACCACACCACTGAATGAAATTTGGCCCCAAGCTACTGTGCAGAAAGAGTCCTTTTCCTCCGTTGCCTCTGACTGCTTATTTGACCTATGCCCTAGATGTGCTGTTAATAGAAGGTGCTAGAAAGGAAATCTGAGCACGTCAGGACCAGGGCATTCTCTTGCAAGGTTTCACTTCCTTTTTCATTTTCAACACTTTTACTCTTGGTAACATTGCCTAAAAAATTCCCCTCTCCTTTCTTTGCATTTCTCTTTTTGTGTGGAGTTAAACAATAAGGTTGCCACATTTGAAGACATTTATGAAATCTACTGTTATCTACTCAGAAAGATGACACTTCAAAAAATGTTAAACCACTAGTTAAGCCTTGCACAGCCCTGGAATTCCAACTACCAGAGAGGCAGAGGTAGGAGAGTTGCAAGTTCAAGGCCTGCCTGGGCTACAGAACAAGTTTAAGATCATCCTTGGTGACTTAGTGAGTTCCTATCTCCAAATAACAAATAGAGAGCAGTGACCTAGTCAAGGGTGGACCACTTTTCTCAGCACTCACAGGGCTTTGGGTTTGATCCCCACCACAGTAAACAACAAGAACAAAAACCAATCAAAAGAAAAAGTTAATAGAGAGCTGTGGATCTAGCTCAATGGTAGAGCACTTGT
>CABHPQ010001344.1:40814-50085 GCA_902168405.1 Peromyscus aztecus
TGTGTGAGTGTGTGTGTGTTTGCATACAATGCTTTGTCTTACATTTTGTTTCATTTTTTACTTTGCATTATTTATATTTTGTTTTGTTTTCTTATTTCTTTTTCTTTCTGGAGACAGGGTCTCATTTAGGCACATCAGGTTGGTCTTGAAGTTTCTATGTAGCCAAGGATAACCTTGAACTTCTGATCTTCCCGCCTCCACCTCCCAAGTGCTGAGATTTTAGGCATGTGCTACCTACCAATCCTAGTTTATCTGGTGCTAGAGATGGAATCTAGAGCTTTGCGAATGTTAAGCTACATTCTGCTAACAGAGCTGTACACTAGCCCATCTTTTCTCATTTTTCTTTTTCTTTTTTTTTTTTTTCTGAGACAGAGTCTCTCTATGTAGCTTTGGAGCCTGTCCTGGAACTTGCTCTGTAGACCAGGCTGGCCTCGAACTCACAGAGATCCACCTGCCTCTGATCCGCTTGCCTCTGCCTCCCAAGTGTTAGGATTAAAGGTGTGTGCCACCATCGCCAGGCTCTTTTCTCATTTTAAAGTGACCATTATGTTGTCAAGTGGTGCATGCCTATCTATACTAATACCAACACTGGGGAGCCTGAAACAGGAGCTTTGTAAATTTGAGGCCAGACAGGGCTTCAGAGTGAGACCCTGTCTCAAAATAAAAGGAAACGCAACACAATAAACCAATAATAAAAGAACAATACTGAGGCCGGGTGTTGGTGGCGCACGCCTTTAATCCCAGCACTCGGGAGGCAGAGGCAGGCGGATCTCTGTGAGTTCGAGGCCAGCCTGGGCTACCAAGTGAGCTCCAGGAAAGGCGCAAAGCTACACAGAGAAACCCTGTCTCGAAAAACCAAAAAAGAAAAAAAAAAAAAAAGAACAATACTGTCTCACAATTGGTGTTGGTTATGACTTTTAAAAACCACATGATTCTTCTCACTCATTCAGAGTCTTTATCTTGTGTTAAAGGGTTTTAAAATTAAGTCAGTTCCTTAGCTATCTTTTTCTATTTGTTTACTTAATAAATATTTGCATGATGTCTCTGAGACAATCACTTTTAAGTTATTCTCATCTGTCCAACAACACTATACAGTATATCAGTCATGGATTCATTTTGGCAAGTAGCTGGCTTCTCTGTATCTATATGACTTGAAATGTTCCCTATTGTGTATGGAGACAGGAATCACAGTTCCTGGGGCCGTTTAAATGGGCTTTGTATGAGTTCCTTCTTCCATTGTTGTGACAAAGCACTTGGCAATGGCAAGCTAAGGGAAGAGGAGTTCATTCCGGCTCACAGTTGGGGTATAATCCTTCCTAACAGGGAAGGTATTGTTGTAGGAGCAGGACATGGCTGGCTACATGGAGTCCACAGTCAGGAAGCAGAGAGCAATGAGTGATAGCAAATACTGCTGACTTCCTTCTCTCCTCCCTTCTCACTGAGTCTGCGACCCTCGGCTATGGCATGGCGTCACCCAAATCCAAGGCGGGTCTTCCCCCTTCAGTTACCCCTCTTCAGAAACGCCGTCACAGGCACATCCAGAAGGGTGTCTGAGAGGCAATTCCAAATTCAGTCATATGGACAATGAGGATTAGCTGTCCCTAACTACAAGGATGGGTCAGGGCTGATGGGGAAGAAGCAAAGATTAGGCAAGCTGGCGGTGAGCTGACAGTGGAGTTGTGGGAATTGTGTACTATTGAAATCTGCTTGTTGAAGGGACTGCATTTGGAGATGGGACTCGCAAAAGGCTAGTTGAAATGAAATGAGGTCAGTGGGATGGACCCTGATTCCACATGATTCGTGTCCTTATAAGCATAGGGGATGAAGACACACAGAACATGTGAGACCACATTGGGAAAGGCCCAGCTATAAGCTGGAGAGGGTGGACTCCAAAGAGAGCAACCCCACTGACACCTTGATCTTGGCCTTCCAGCCTTCAGAACTTCCAGGAAGTGAATTTTTGATGTCTCCGTCTTCCAGCCTCCCAGCCTGTGGTAATTTGTGATGGACGTGCCAGCAGGCTAACGAAGTGGGGTCCCAGCCACCTGCTCTAGAGATCAGCTTGAAGGGCAGGAGAGGGGCAGAGTTGTTGGTTTGGACATCTGAGCAGAGCTTTGAGAAATCTGAGTGAGTCATCAGATACAGGCTGGCTAAAGGAGAAGGAAGGCCTTTGGAAGACAACTTACAGGAGAGATGCAGATAGCAGATGTCAGCAGGGGCAGAGGGAGATGGCTGCAAGCGCTCACATACCAGTAATTTGGTTGCAACACACTCTGCTCCCTGAGTGCTGGTGCTCTACTCTTCCTTGGGAATAAACAGGTTTGTAGAAGGAGCCATAAAAAGCCAGGCATGCTGGCACACCCTGTAATCCTAGCACTTGGGAGGGAGAAGCAGGATTATCAGGAATTCAAGGCTAGCCTCTGGTTACATAGTGAGTTTAAGCCAGCCCGTTGCTATGCGAGATGGCTATGGTAGACCTAAAAAAAAAAAAAAAAAAAAAAAAAAGGGCGGGTGAGGGGGAGGGAAGGATACAAAGAGATAATTTAGCAGGTAAAAGTGTTTGCTGTGCTAGCCTTAGTACCCGAGTTTGATTGCCAGAGCCACAGTGAAAGGAACTACTCCCTAAAGCCATTCTCTGGCCTCTGTATGACACGGCATGTACATGACCACCCCCTCACATCACACACGATGTACATAATTAATAATACAAGTCACTCATTTATTTAAAAGGGTGTAAGAAAGCCATGTATGGTGATACACACCTTCAATTCCAGCCCTCTAGGGCCATTAGCAGGAGGATCCCTTGAGTTCAAAGCCAGCCTGATCTACATAGCAAACTTCAGGCCAGCCAGAGCTACACAGTGTGATCCTGTCTCAAATAAATGATAAATAAATAAATAAATAATGAATAGATGAATAAATTTTACACAGGGTAAGGGAAGTGAAAGAAAATAAAGCCATCTAAAACAGAAGTTGAAAAGCTCCCTTGGAGAAGTGCTCTGCGTTTGCGGGTCCACCCCACTGTGGGTCCACCCCACTGTGTCAACCAGGAGCAGCTGACTGTGACCGTACTTAGAAATGGGCTTTTTGCAGGACGAAAGGGACACTCCATTGGACGACCAGTGTCTGTGCACGAAGACAGTGAGAGGGCTGGAGAGACAGCTCAGCAGTTAGGAGCACCGGCTACTCTTACAGAAGGGCCTGGGTTTGGTTCCTAGCACCCACATGGTGGCTCACAACTGTGTAATTTCAGTTCCCGAGGATCTGACGGCCCTGGTAGGCACCAAGCATGCATGTGATGCATGTATGGGCAACACTTATACACAAAAGATAGAAAACAAAAATAAATCTAAAAAAAAAAAAAAAAAAGACAACGAGAAAAGGCCACGGGACAACAAAGGCTGGTGTGAGATACCTACCAGTTAGGGGGCAGCGCAGATGGTGAGAAGCCACCAAAGAGAGAGGAGGGGGATTGTGAAAGGCGAAAGAACAGGTTCCTGTTGTCTTCAGCCACCTGGTTTTTACAGTGCTTTTTACCTGACACCCTCAAGGCATTGGTAAGGGAGTGAACCCGGCCAGGGTCTGTGAGTGTGGCTGGCTCCTGGGGGGTGAGGCAATACAGCACATTCACAAAAATGTCAACCCTGTGCTGTGGATTATGCAAATGTGAGGTGTCTAGCACAGGCCCCCAGGAATAGTTCACCCCCTCTGCCTCACTCTCTCATACACATGGAAATGGAAATTGCTGGCTGAGGTCCCAGGAGGAGAGCTCTTGAGAGAATTCATCAGCACAGAAAGATAACACACAGAGCTTTAGAATTACAGCATGTGTCCCCAACTGTGGGGTGATTACGTTTCCTCTGGCGCACAGGACCTTCTATACAGTGTTCTCAGCCATCTTAATAGCTGCCTGGCCATGTAAATGGGCTCACTGTTGAGAAATTTCCCTTTATGAGGCAGAATTATCATTTAATAACAGTACAGGAAGCTAAGCATTGGAGCTGCAATGTTTTCTTTTTTAAAAAATAAATTATGTATGAGTCTTCCCCCCTCCCCCCGCCCCCCTGTGTGTGTTTGTGTACGTGTACAAGTGTGTCCAGGTGCCCGAGGAAGCCAGATGTGTTGGGTCTCCTGGAGCTGGAGTGCCAGCGGGTTGCAAGCCACACAGTGTGGGAGCGGCAAGTCCTTTTTACTGCTGCGTCATCCCTCCATCCCTGACCATGTTCCTGTAAATCTTTCAGAGATGAAGGATGACTTCCTGGTTTCTGTGTTTGGTGGTGGCATGCTGCATGCAGTATTTTCTTACAAAGGGACGGTGTGATTTAGTAAAGGGTAGATGTATAGCTGACTGTAAATGAAACAGCATCATTCAGAATCTGAGCTCACCACGAGGCTGGGGGTGTGGTGGGAAGTGGGCTGGATCAGATGTTCTGAGGTTTCTAGGAGGTCTGATGACATCACTGATTTACTCCCTGGAGGCAGGCAGGTAGCCAAAACTTGTTTGGGTCTTCATGAAGCAACATAGATATAGATGACTGCTGGAATTTTCTGTCGTCCTTCTGTGGAAAGGGTAAATGAGGAGTCGGTTCCCATAATGAGTGGAATAGGATCCTCCAAAAGGGACCCATGAATGTCACTTTATTGGTAAATAGGGCTGGGCACAGTGACACACACTGACAATCCTAACATTCTGGAGGAAGAGGAAGGCAGTTCTCTGTGAATTCAAGACCAGCCTGGTCTACATATTAAGTTCTAGGCCAGCCAGAGCTAAAGTGAGACCTTGTCCTTAAAAAAGGGCGGGGCAGGAGGGCTGGAGATAGGGCTGGTGGTTAAAAGCATATCCTGCTCTTATACCCAGTTCTGCTCCCAGCACCCACAGAAGGTGGCTGTCAATTGTCTGTAACTTCAGCTTTAGCTCTAGGGACTGTCGTGGGATATTTGTTCACTGTGTGAAGATGTGTCACTGGGTTTAGTTTAATAAAGAGCTGAAAGGCCAATAGCTAGTCAGTAGAGATAGATGGGATTTCCAGGGAGAGAGGAAGAGGAGGAGGAATCTAGGCATGAGGAGACACCCTTGAGACACAGAGGGAGTTGGACATACAGAATGAGAGAAAGGTAAAATGCCACATGGTAAAACATATATTAATATAAATGGGTTAATTTAAGTTATAAGAGCTACTGGGACAAGCCTAAGCTATAGGCCAAGCTTTCATAATTAAGAATAAGTCTCTGTGTCATTATCTGTGAGCTGGCGGTCCCAACAAAAAAAAATACTGCTACAAAGAATCCAGTTACAACTTCTGGCCTCCACAGGGACATACTTTCCCCTCCCCTAAATACACATAATTTTAAAAAATACACAAAAATAGGAACTTTTTTTTTTTTTTTAATAAGGGACATGGAGGGAGAAGAGACACAGGAAAGGCAATGGGAAGCTCATGTGAGGATGAAGACACAGACTGGAGCAATCCAAGCTAGGGAGTACATGGAACCAATGAATTCTTTGGAGACTGGCCTCAAATGTATTCTCTTGGGACCTCCATGGGAGAGCCAACCTGGTGGCAATTTCCTCATTTTTGGACTCTTCAAAATTGTGAGAGAATAAATGTATGTTGCTGTTGTTGTTTTAATATATTTATTTGTGGAGGAGGCGGAGAATATTGGGATGGTTCTGAGACTGACAAAGCTTTTCTCAGATTTTGGGTGGGCTTTTAACTGAGAATTGAGGGTGCTGGGTGCTCATAGACAAATAACCTACAATGAGTTGATGGCCTTTGGGTCTTGTCTCTTCAACTCAAAGAATGAAATTCATGGACCACAGCCGGTTTTGGAAAGAAGTATTTTTTTATAGGGAGCTTGAGAGACAGACAGAGAGAGAGAGAGAGAGAGAGAGAGAGAGAGAGAGAGAGAGAGAGAAGACAGAGCTCTTATACAGCAGGAGGAGTCCCTGGGAGTGGTAACCCCATTGAAGGCCACTACCTTCGAGTGACTAAGACTTTATTAGATGGAGGCATGGACCAGGGCAAGGTGCTGGTTAGTTCAGTTTTTATTCCAGGTGTTGGTGCCTCTCAGTTTTAATCATGTCCTTGTGAATGGTTTTCAGGAAATGGGTCCTCCTTCAGAAGAAAAGAAGAATGAAGAAAAGAAGAAAAGACAATGAAGAACCAGACTCCCCTTCCTGGCATCTCTGGCCTGTGGCTAGAGCTGAAGCAAAGATGTTGTGACTTACGAACTTCAGTCATCTCTAGCTTCTGGCAAGGAAAAGCTATCAAAGGCGTGTGCCACCACTGCCCAGCACCTTAGCCAATTTTTATCTCCTAGTCTCATCAACGGCTTGAGTGGGGGGCGTGTCAAAGAACTACTTACAGGTGTCCTCTCCTACCATGTAGGTTGCAAGACTCAGACTCAGGTAGTTGGGCTTGGAGGCAAGCATGTTTCTCTGTTGAGCCATTTCCTTGACCACTAAATTTATGGGGTTTTTTTTGGAATTTATTTTATTTTATTTTACAATATAATTCAACTTTACAAATCAGTCATAGATTCCCCCATTCTCCCCCTCCCCTCCCCCCCCCCCTCCCCCCGGCCCCCCCCCCATTTCCATCACCTCCAGGGCAACTACTAGCCCGAGGATTGAGATCAACCTGGTGGACTCAGTCCAGGCAGGTCTAGTCCCCTCCTCCTAGGCTGAGCCAAGCGTCTCTGCTAAGCCCCAGGTTTCAAACAGCCAATTCATGCACTGAGCACAGGACCCGGTCCAACTGCCTGGATGCTAAATTTATGTTTTAACACCCTCCCCCAAACTGGAAGTAATTTTCATGGCAGTCCTAGCAAATGAATATTGTCCCTACAAGTAAGGAAGACACTGGCACAAAGTCTTTCTACCATAGTCACCCATAGGTAATCATCTCCACTGACTATCGTAGCCAGGTCCAGCACATCTGGAATCTAACAGAGGTCATAGTCCTTCCTATGGCTGGTATATAGCAGTGACTGCGCACTTGGCGGTGTCAACTCCTTCTGAAGTACAGAAGTCCATCCAGGCTCACTGTCACAGTCCACCAGTCTCGCTGAGCCAAGATCAAGGTGACGGAAGGACCCTTGTCCGGGCTGTAAGGGAGAATCGGTTCTTGCCGATTTCAGCTCAGGTGATGGTCAGTTTTCCTTGGGTTGTGGCTATACCATGTCTGTCTTCGAGGCCCACATCTTCTGTCTGAACATTACTTTCTCTCTGTGTGTCATCTCCTTCTGCTTCTCTTATGTGGATGTCTGCGGATGCGTGTAACACCCACGTGGATAGTCCAGGGTGCTATATCTAATCACATCTACAGAGACTCCTTTCCCATACAGTAACTGACCCCATTTCATTTTTGCTGCCATGATAAAATGCTCTGACAAAAAACAAATTCGGGGAGAAAGTGCTTATTTTGTCCAGGCTACAGCTCAGCATTACAGGGAAATCAAGGCAAGAACTTGAAGCAGCTAGTCACATTGTGACGGGGCAAGACAGTGCAGAGAGGTTCCTCCATCTAGTATTCCTGCTGAGGCCGCTTCCAGGCTGAACTCGAATCTAATCTTGATGGAGAATCCCATGGAAAACTACCCAACTCTATTCTAGGGACCAAAGGTCAGGATGTCCTAGCTAACTTATCTTAGCCTTTGTTAAAACTGTTTGTGTGGACCCTCCTCCAGCTAACCATTCACCTTAGCTGCCTGTTTGTGTGGAACCGCCTCGGCTACCTAACCACTAGCTAACTTCTTGCTTCAAACTGCATACTCTGTGAAGCCCTGACTGCAGCTGCCGAAGGAAATGCCCGAATGAGGTCTCTACTCTTAAAAAACCTGTGTTCTGGATACTCGGGGTCATATCTAGGTCCCCGAACACTTGGGTCTGGTCCCAGCCAGCTGGAATAAAGACTTTCAATTAGCTATACACTGTGTCTGAGTGGTCATCTCTGGTGGGCTCTCATGGTGGTTTGAAAGAAAGGGAAGTAGCACTATTAGGAGGTGTGGCTTTTTTGGAGTAGGTATGGCCTTGTTGAGGAAGTGTGCCACTGTGGAGGTGAGCTTTGAGGTCTCATATATGCTCAAGCCATGCTCAGTGTCTCAGACCATTTCCTGTTGCCTGTGAGTCAAGACGTAAGAACTCTCAGCTCCTTCTCCAGCGCTATGTCTGCCTGCATGCTGCCTTGCTTCCCACCATGATGATAATGGACTAAACCTCTAAACTGTAAGTGAACCACCCCAGTTAGATGTTTTCCTTTGTAAGAGTTGCCGTGGTCAAGGTGTCTCTTCACAGCAATAGAAACCCTAAGACAGCTCCCTATAACAAAATCACATCCACAGTTAAGAACAGAGAAAAATGAATGCATACATGTTTAGTGCTCAACTAGTTTTGTTGACTCTTAAGTAGTCCAGTGTCCAAAACCAAGGAATGGTACTGCTCACTTTCAGGCTTAATCATCCCACATCAACTAATAATCAAGGCAATTCCCTACAGATATACTCACAGGACAACCTGATCTAGACAATTCCTTATTAAGATTCTCTTCTCCGGTGATTCTAGATTGTGACAAGTTGATAAATAAAACAAGCCATAACAGTAACCCAAGTTCTTAGCATCTTTGAGGATGATGGTGGTTCAGTTGACGACAGAGGTTTTGATGGTACCTTTATTGAAATATCAGATAAGCAACTTTAAACCACTCAGTAATGGGACTGGACACAGTACTTTCATCTAATTGGTTCTTTTCCTCATATAATTTAGCATTGCTGGGACTGGCCTTACAGTTTAGTTTTTTTTTTGTTTTTTTTTTTTTGTTTGTTTTTGTTTTGTTTTTCGAGACAGGGTTTCTCTGTGTAGCTTTGTGCCTTTCCTGGAACTCGCTTGGGAGACCAGGCTGGCCTCGAACTCACAGAGATCCGCCTGCCTCTGCCTCCCGAGTGCTGGGATTAAAGGCATGCGCCACCACCGCCTGGCTACAGTTTAGATTTTCAGACAACATTATGAATGGGAACTACTTGTTACCTGAATTCTATTTCCTACCCTTCTTTAATTCTCCTCCCAGTGAGACTTTTCCTAATCCCTACCTTGAAAATACCCTTTCCCACAGGTGGGGACTTGATCTTTATTTCCCCAAGTATCCTGCAATCTTTATACTATTATTTTTAAATTTTTTTTATTAGTGTGTATATGGGTGCATATATCGAGTTCAAGAACCAGCTTTGTAGAGTTGGTCTTGCCATTTACTTATTAGTGTGTATGTGGGTGCAC
>CABHPQ010001344.1:56741-67630 GCA_902168405.1 Peromyscus aztecus
TGTGTGTGTGTGTGTGTGTGTGTGTGTGTGTGTGTGTGTGTGTGTGTGTTTTCAAGACAGGGTTTCTCTGAGTAACAGTCCTAGCTGTCCTGGAACTCGGTTTGCAGACCAGGCTGGCCTTGAACTCACAGAGATCTGCCTACCTCTGCTTCCCGAGTGCTGGGATTAAAGGCAGGTACAACCATGCTTGGCTTAATCCTGAACTCTGTAAGAAAGCAGATTGAACAAGCCAGTAGGCAGCATCTCCTGCCTCCTGTTTCCTGCCCTGTTTGAGTTCCTGTCCTGACTTCCTTTGATGATGAACAGTGGTGTGGAAATGTAAGCCAAATAAACCCTCTCTTCCCCAAGTTAGTCATGGTCGTGTTGGTTCATCACAGCAATAGTAACCCTAAAACAGTGGCTTACAACAACTGTACCTCTTGTTCTAGGAGACCTGACATCCTCTCTGGCTTGAAGGATGCCAGGAACACATGTGGTCCATAGACACACATGTAGGCAAAACACCCATCTGCCCCTATGTGTAAAATAAAATTGTAACAGGGTCCCAGACCTTAGTAGGCCCTCAGACCTTAGCACAACTGACTCCATGGTGGAAGTACCATTCTAGGCCATAAAACTCTGCACACAGACAACCCCACCTTCCAAAATGAGAACAAAGACGTAGTCCATCAAAGTTCATAGTTCTGGGAAAGTCCACCGGGATTCTGAACACCCAACGCAGTCACTGGCCAGCTAATAAAGACTTTGTATTAGCTTAAATCTGTGTCTGAGTAGTCTTTTCTGGTGGATACCCCATAACAAAATAAAATTAAAAAAATAATAAATTATGAAGCTGGCTGAAATAACTTGACAATTTTATCAGGCCATGTGGCTAAAGTTTTCCTGCCTGGCCCACAGTCACGATAAATCTCTTTCACCTGCCAGTCCCACAGCCGCTCAGACCCAACCAAGTAAACACAGAGACTTACATTGCTTACAAACTGTATGACTGTGGCAGGCTTCTTGCTAACTGTTCTTATATCTTATATTAATCCATTTCTATAAATCTATACCTTGCCACATGGCTCGTGGCTTACCGGCATCTTTACAAGCTGCTTGTCCTGGTGGCGGCTGGCAGAGACTCCCTCTGCCTTCCTGTTCTTTTTATTCTCTCCGTTAGTCCCGCCTACACTTCCTGCCTAGCCACAGGCCAATCAGTATTTTATTAGCAACACATTTGCCATACAGAACATCCCACAGCAAGGCCATACAATAGAAAAGCCAGTACTTACACCCGAAGGACAGATAAGGAAAGGATAAGGAAAGAGAAGAAAAGATAGCCTTTTATGTTAAACAAGGCGATACCCCCCCTTTCAAAAACCAATATGGCAGTCTCTTCATGAAGGACATTCTCCTTTCAGTCTATTTTTTCAAGTTTTTATTTTACTTTTTAAAAATTTTACTTTTAAGACTCTCTTTCTCTCTCTCTCTCTCTCTCTCTCTGTGTGTGTGTGGTGTAGTGTGTGCATGTACAGGTGCCTGCAGAGGCCAGAAGCATTGGTTCCCTCTGGAGCTGCAACTACAGGAAAGTGTGAACTGCCTGATGTGGGAGCTGGGAACTGAACTCCAGTCCCCCAGAGGAGCAGTAAATCCTCTTAACTGCTGAACTCTCTCTCCAGCCATATATGCTTTCTGAACAATTCTATATATATCAGAGGGCTACAGAATGGCCCTTAACAATTTCCTACTGTCCTTCAGGAGGTTATGTGTTGTGGGATAATCTTTTTGTACACTGTGAAGATGTGTTTGTGCCAAGGCACCATCTGATTGGTTTAATAAAGAGCTGAATGGCCAGTAGCTAGGCAGAAGAGGATCGGCGGGACTTCCGGGGAGAGAAAAGAGGAGACGAATCTAGGCGCACAGAGATGCTATGGAGACTTGGACCAAGTCGGAATGGAGTAGAGGTTTAAAAAAGAAAAAAAAAGACACATGGCAAAAGGTAGATTAACAGATGCAGATTAACTTAAACTGTAAGAGCTAGTTGGGGACAAGCCTAAGCTACAGGCCAAGTTTTCATAATTAATAAGAAGTCTCTGTGTTGATATTTGGGAGTTGGCGGTACGAAGAAAGACTCAATACATTTGGTGCCCAACATGTGGCGAGTAAATCCGCAGAGGGCCTGAGAAAGCTGAAAATAAAAAGTTCTGAACACAGAGTCAGATGCGGCTTCTTGGTGATTTGGTCTTTTGGTGCTAGCGGTGAACAGAAGCAGCTCCTTTCAAAGGCCCTGCGGTGGGGCAGCAGGCGTGCCGGTTAAATGGCTGCTGCACCAAGGACATAGCAGCTTCCCATAGCTGGGACGGTTAGGAGTGGCTGGGACGAGCCTCTGGGATGGTTAGGCCAAAGCGGGCAGCCTCTTGGAGGTCAGAGAAATGCAGCAGATGCACACACACACACACACACACACAAATAAAAATAAAAATAAAAATGAATTGTTGCTGAGGAAAGAAAAAAATGGGTACAGTCATTAAAAAATAAATGAGATGAATAAAGATTTTAAAAATAGTAAAGTCTTTTAAAAAACGAGTGAAGTGTAAGCCATGTACGCCGGTGGCCATTTCAGGGTATCAGCCCACCAGGAGGAAAATCCCTGATGGGTCAATCTCAGTTAGGCAAGACCCCAAGACCCCAGACCCCAGAGTGTCTTTTGCTTCTGCTGTACCTTTACATGTTTGCTGCTGCTGTCTCTCTCTGGTATCCGGCATGGTCTGATTGGATATGGGGAGAATCCCCACTGCCTGTAATGCAGTGTGTTTATCTCATGGAAACATCTCGTTCTGCTGGGCATTTGTACCTGTGGATTATTATGAAGATGATTCCTTCCTAAGCTGTACTGTCTAATTGATAATAATATTATTATTTTAAAATGGGGTTTTGGTGATAAAAAATAAAACAAGGAAGTGTCACACAGCTAGAACGTATGAGTTTCTATTGAGGAGCCATATAGACTATGGCTTAGGTTAATGATTCAGAAAAATAATTGGGTCCCAGTAGCTCAGCTAGTTTAAATTCTAGTATTAATGTTGGCAGATGTGTTCACAGGTTTCAGGGTGCAACATAGCTGAAACAAAGCTTTGAAAATAACAAGTTATTTGTTAAGTAAAAGTTTTTGTTAAATAGCTTTGAGGTGTGCTGTGGAATGTTCTGTATGGCAAATGTGTTGCTAATAAAACACTGATTGGCCAGTGACTAGGCAGGAAGTATAGGCGGGACTAACAGAGAGAATAAAAAGAACAGGAAGGCGGAGGGAGTCTCTGCCAGTCACCGCCAGGACAAGCAGCATGTAAAGATGCCGGTAAGCCACGAGCCACGTGGCAAGGTATAGATTTAAAGAAATGGATTATTATAAGCTATAAGGACAGTTAGCAAGAAGCCTGCCACGGCCATACAGTTTGTAAGCAATATAAGTCTCTGTGTTTACTTGGTTGGGTCTGAGCGGCTGTGGGACTGGCAGGAAAGAGATTTATCCTGACTGTGGGCCAGGCAGGAAAACTCTAGCCACAGAGGTGAAAACCTAAGAAAACAATCTAAAGTTTTAGAAAGGCACATAGTTGAATGAGGAACTTGTTAAGGTCAGGGAACAAGAACAAAGCAGCACAATTATTATTAGCTGACGTACTTCTTGCTAGGATTGGTTGGTGACCAAAGGTGATGATTAATTAATTCCTTATACTCATTTTTGCCCTCAATATCCTGATATAAGAAACTATTGATGAGTGGGTATGCACCCTAAAGATTTAAAGTAGAGGTGACTGATTCTTTTTCATATATAAAAGTTTAGGTTTGTGATTCCTTTAAGACTCCTTATAAGATTACCTTTCAAATAAGTAACTGCAAAATGCAGCCTGCCAGTAAAAGACCTGACTGAGAAGAATATCTTGCTTGCCTACACAGTTAATCTATAATAAGCTGCCTCGGTATGAATGCAATGGGTTCTTGGGATAATTTGTTTTTCACCTGTAATACGTAAAATGTCTAATCATGTAAGGGATATGGAAAGCACGCTGGTTTTTACTTGTATTCATTGTAATCATTCACTTGAAAAACAGAATGTAAACACATTGTAATTTTTATATTGCCCAAAAAATTTTGCTGGGGTATATAAGCTGTAGGGAAAGAATAAAGATAGAGTTAAAATGGGTTAGAAGAAAAACATCAAGAAAGAGAGTTAGGATGAGAACATCAAGAGAGAAGAGACATTTCTGGATAGAGATAAGAAAAGAGAATATAGAACACAGAAAGAAGAATACAGAAGAATAAATAAGGAGACCATCAAGGGAGAGTGTGTGTGTCTTTTCCCTTTACCCTCTCAGATAAAAAAGTAATAGTATGTACTGACTCTGTGGGTTTCCCTTTGAGCCCTGCACTTCTGGGAGTGATCTGCCAGGAAGTGGTACACGTAACGATAGGAAAGACACAGGGAGACTGAATTCCATATGCTGCTTTGTTGACTGTGAATTTTTCAAATGTCAATGAACGAAGGACAAATGCTGCTGAGAGACTTTGGATTGTAGAAAAAAATGCTAAATTAAATTATCCTATGTATTTTAAGAATTTCTTAACTTCAGAATGGAAGTCAGGAAATATGTTGCATTGGGGGAGAGGTTATGCTTTTGTTTCCAAAGGAAACAAAAAGCTATGGATTTCTTCAAAATTAATAAAGATCAGATTTGATTGGGTACATTCATACCAAGATTCTTGAACATCTTAGCTGCAAACATGAAGGAAGAAATCAAGAAAAACTACAAGACAGGTGATGTATATGCTGATCCCTCTATATGGGAACAGCGCTGAGACTGGATGAGATATGATAAATCTTGTTAGCTACAGAGTCCTCATAACTTATTATTACATGCCATCCTTTCATATGGCATGGATGGAGATTTATATTACAGTTTGGTTATGTAGTCCAAACGAACTTATAAAGTTGACAGATATCTTTTACCTATTCATACATAGAACAGAAAAAAAAAAACATCTTTAGCTGATTTGTGCACACTACCCTTGTGTTAATGCAGATATGTATGTTACATTTAAAAGTTTTGTTTTTTTCAGGGGAAAAAAAAAAGACCAGACACTAATGAAGACAAGTAGCCCAGGTGGTCCAGCCTCTCAAAATGCCTCTGTTGCAGTTTTCTCAAAATTTTACGTCCAGAATTACTGCAAAGCTGCTAGCTGAGATGGTCCAGCCTCACAGACTACTCTAGCCAGGACTTCATATAAGCCCTGCGCTTTCCCATCACACTGAGACAGGACAACAGCTGGCTCTCCTAGGACCTGACCATTATCTCAATTTTCTCAGGGTCTTGTAAAGATGCTGTCACCCCTAGACAACAGGAAGTAATATTAAGAACATGACACCCGTATTCTCAAGAGGTGGGGTGGGCAGTTTTGGTGAGTCAGTGGGTTATGGATGTTTATCATCTTTTAGGGGTTTTGGTTGAAAGTTGTAATTGGTCATGGTCAGGGAGGAAACTAAGCAAGAGAGATTAGATTCAAGGATCTCTTTCTGAAGAGAAAAAGGGGAGATAAAGGAATGATAGGATAAAAGGATAGATTATCAAATCTACTTTTAAACTAAAAAAGCAACTATTAATCTTAAATATTTTACATTGGTATGTATTTTTATATATTAATACAAATTTAAGGTTATTTCTGTTATACTGTATATGTGTTTCTATTCTTGTTTAAGGTATTGTACCTATGCAGCTCACTTAGCAATGTAATGTAAATGTCTAGTCCTTGAAAGTTATTCTTACAAACTATTTAGGATAATTAAGAAATACAGGTTAGTAGTTAGTCATCTAACAATCAAATTTGTGGCCAGTTAGGTATGCTTTCAAGATCAAATAGAGATATATTTTAGATAGATAGATGATCTTCAAACACTTCAGAGACCTACAGAATATGGCATTTAAGATGTTTTAATAACATAAGCTTTTCATGACAGTGCAACACATCTGCTCTTGGATGCACCAATCTACTTCAGAGAAGATGATGGGCACTGAAGAACCTCCATATAGAATTTGCTTTCTTTGTGGTAAAGTTAGCCACTGGGTAAAGAAACTGCCCTTGCCTCAACTGCTGACAGTATACTGTCCAAATTGGACAAGCAGGACACAAAAGAAGGTGCATGATAAACTTTGCCAAGACAAGGTAGGACAATCCTTTAAAAGTTCTGCTTCACAGAGAAGTCTATCAGATATTCCAGGCCTGTAGGCCAAAGATGGATGCCTCAACATTGCAGAGGAAACTTGGGTGACTGTCCAGGCAGCCAGATGTCTCTGTTGCTTCTATAGTTTTGAAATTTGCTTGCTCTACACTTCCTGTTTAGTCAGGTAATATTTCATCCTTCTCAGGTCTCTGATGCGGTTGAAGAATAGTTATAGTTTTACAATTTTCTTTGTTATCAAATTCAAAAAAGAAACTTGCAAAAGAGATATAAAGTTTATAAAGGTTGAGAAATATAAAAACTTCAGTTGTTTATCTAAAAAATGTTTTAAGGTCTAAAAAGATATTTTTAGGTTGGTAATACAAGTTATGATAGAAAGTGGTTTAGGTATAAAACTTTGGACTCATCAAGATAGTATAGATAATAGAGTAGTTTCTCCAAATTTGCCAAATACAAATGGACTGGATATTCTGAATGTAATCCTTACTTGGTAATTGTTCTTATTGTATATGGTTTTATTTTGTTAGAGTTAAAATCTTTCCTTTTTATTTAGACAAAAAGGGGAAATGTTGTGGGATATCCAATCATACTGAGAACCCCAAGTTTGCATTTGCATTAATTAAATAAAATTAACCTTGGGTCAGGAGGTGGAGCCAGCAACTAGTTGACAGAAAGTAATCAGAGAGCATCAGAGAGGGTCTAGAAGACATTAGAGAGACTCACAGGAAGTAGTAGGGAGGGTTTTTTGTTTTTGTTTTTGCTTTGGTGAATTGGAAGGAAGGATGCTCTCTTTCTGAGAATCCAGCAAAGAGAGAAGGTCAACTAATTGCTACTCAACCTCTCTGAGTTAGCAGGTTTTCACCCCAGCCTTTGACTCCCGAGTCTTACTGATAAATAGAGTGATAGAGATTTAATTGGAAGCTATATTTGGCAGCAGTGGCACAGCTGGTGCTTTGGGAACAGAAGTCCCACCAGGCCACGGCCTGAGCTCTGGGCAACTGCCAGAGAAGCCGGCCAATAACCTCGGAGCCGCATTTGCTGACTGAAATAGCAGTAGATTAGGGCAGCCTTGTGTGTCTGTCTGTACACGTGTCTGTCTTTACATGTGTAGGCCAGAGGCAGATTTTCCTTCATTGCTTTCTGCTTTAATTTTCTAAGGTAGGATCTCTCACCAAACCTGGACCTTACTGATTTGTCTAAACTTGCTGGTCAGAAAACCTCAAGTATCTCCCTGTCTCTGCCTCCCTAGTGTTCCCCTCTGCCAGGCTTTATTCATGTGGGTTTTGATTTGTGTGGAGAGACAGAACCAATAGTATTCAGAAAAAAAAAAATATATATATATATATAAAAGGCCAGATGTGGCGGCACATGCCTTTAATCCTAGCACTCAGGAGACAGAGGTAAGGGGGATCTTTGTGAGTGCAAGGCTAGCCCAGTCTACATAGCAAGTTTTAGCCCAGCCAGAGCTACCTAGTGAGACCTTGTCTCAAATAGATATATAAAAATATTTGGGGCTAAAAAGAGCTCAGTGGTTAAGAGCATTTCCAGCGACCTGAGTTCAGTTCCCAGAACCCATGCCAGGCAGCTCAGAACCACCTGTAACTCCAGTTCTAAGGAATCTGACTCTCTTGTCTTGATTTCATAGGTACTACATCCATGTGACAGACATTCACACAGACGTAGGTAATTGATAGGAGAGGGGTTAACTAGTCCCTCAGGTCTCCCAGGGAGAGCAGTCTCAGACGATACACCCCTGGGAAGAGGAAGCTGTGGCCAATAACAACTGTATACTGGTCAATCTTTCATAGCATACATGCTCTTACTTGGACTAGAGGAGTTTTGCCATTCCTCTGAGACTCACACAAACATTAGTCATTTCCATGGGTCTGAGGCATTGGGGTCCTGGACATGGCTGGGCACATATCAATCATATATGCTCACTCAGGGATTCCTCCACTCCCTACACTCTGTCTCTGACTTTCTGGTCCTGATTCAGCCCCCAGTGAATTAGATACAACCATCTACACTGATGAGGACAGCTCCTCTAGGAGTAGAAAGCACTGTCACACCACCTCAAAGCTGAAATCATCCATCGCAGTTGTCTTGGGCCCTTGACCCTGAACTTCATCCACTCTGACGGCTTATCTAGGCATATAAGTTTAATTCTAGCACTCAGAGGTTAAGGATTGCTGCACATTTTCCTCCAGTCACAGTTACATAAACCCCCATCGCAAACAATCGAACAAGAGAGAAATCATCAGGCCGCTGATCTAAAAAATTAGCCTCCTGTAAGTGGAAAAATTCTTGTAAAAAACAAAAACAAAAAAAAACAAGACAAAAACTTCTTGCCAGGTGTGGCATCTCACCCCTGTAATCTTAGCACTTAGGAGGCTGAGGCAGGGGGACTGCTGCAATTGTGAGGCACTTGAGGAACGTAATTAATTCCAGGGCAGCCTGGCCTATAGAGTAAGATACTGTCTCAAAACCCAAACCAAACAGCCCAACAAAACCAATCTCTCCACTAGGCTATTTCTTACCTAGAGAGAGAAAACATAAGAGAGCTCTCATAGACACACCTAGACCAGTGTAGACAAAAGGTAGGAAATGATGCTAAAGTCAATTTCACCAGAGGATACCAAAGACTAATCAGACTTCAAAAACCTCAGGACCAAATAATAACTCATATTGAGAAGCTGGGTTTGTAGCCCATGGGTGGAGTTCTGGTCTGTTATGTGTGAAAGAGGCCTAGGGTTTGATTCTCTTTACCACAAAAAAAAAAACAACAACAACAACAACAACAACAAACAAAAGGACCTGACACTGAAGGTTAAAATTCTCAGCAGAGTTGGTTCATTTACCATTTCACTTGGGTAGGATTAAGCCTGTGCATACATTTGTGCACATTTGTTGATTCCAGTGCTGCAGGAACTCTCTAGTGAGGGTCTTTTTAAACAAGAAAATGGGGGACTGGAGAGATGGTTCAGCATTTATGAGCACATACCGCTCTTGCAAAGGATATGAATTTGGTCCTGAGTACCCACATTGGGGGAGGTGTGGGGCGTTTACCCACCACCCCCACAGCTTCCCAGAGTTTTCTTGAGTGTGAGCAGCAGGAAATATTAGATAGAAGGATTTATTGCGGAGAATATCGCGGAGATGAACAGATAGAAAATAAAGGATAGCCTCGAGAGGGCCTGGAACCTTTTCCAACGGGGCCCCGACTGTCTCGGCCCCAGGGTTTTTATAGAGACGCTAAGGGGGTGGAGCAAAAGACCTCCTCCCCCAGCACAGCCAAGTGCAGACCATCTCAGACACCTGCACTCAGGCCCATGGTCCTAATCATCCTCTATGCGGACCTGCTGGGTAAAGCCACAAGGAACCCGAGAACGACCCCCCACAGGGAGGGGTACTCATAACCACTCCAGCTCCAGCTTTAGGGGATCTGACATCCTTTCTTGGCTTCTGTGGGCACTGGACTCACATGCACACCCCTCTCCTCCCTGCGCCACACACACAGGTACATAGTTAAAAATAAAAATAGAAGGCAGGGCATGGTGGTACATGCCTTTCATTCCAGCACTCAGGAGGCAGAGGCAGGCATAGAGGCATAGGTGAATCTTTGTGAGTTCAAGGCCAAGCCTGGTCTAGGTATTGAGTTCTAGGACAGCTAAGACTATATAGTGAGACCCTGTCTCAAAATAAGCCGGGCAGTGATGGCAGTGCATACCTTTAATCCCAGCACTCACGAGGCAGAAGCAGGAGAATCTCTGAGTTTGAGGCCAGCCTGGACTACAGAGCAAGATCCAGGACAGCCAAGGCTGTGTAGAGAAACCCTGTCTCAAAAAGCAAGCAAACAAACAAAAACCCCACCAAAATAAATAAAGGAATAAATAAAATATAAACATACATGTAAAAAAAGATGACTAACATATAATGGCCATCCTCGTTCCAAACCTAGAACAGCAGCAGGACTTTCTCTTGTGTGACCTGGGTGACAAGCAGAGCAGGAGGAAGCTGAATCAGTTGGAAGAGTGATGGAGGTAGGAAAGTAGCCATGGGCCAAGAACGGACAGGTCAGCCAGGGGTTGGGGACACGCAGGATCCAAGGTGCACCAAGTCCAAAGTAGGGTAAAGGGAAGTGAGCTGTGGCCGAGACTTGCTGAGGCCTGCCCCAGAAACAAATACTTTCTCTGTTCACTCACTCTGCTTTGCCTGGCGAGAGCTCTGCCCACCCAGGGACCGGCATGGATCTGGAGCCGGAAGGAGAGGACAGTATGCTTTTGAGCCAGACAGATAACAGGAGTATCATTTCTCGAGCATTTCCTCTCTCTTAGTGAGGGTGAAGTCTGGATTTATAAGTAAGCAACCTCATACGACAGTATTAAAGAGTGGCTGCTGTTTTTAACCAGCCTGTCAAGGCAGTTTTCTAATTAATTTTATTCAAAACTGTGCTATTTAACATTAGGGGTACATTAGACTCATTTGGTGGAGTTTGGAAAAAGTACTGGTGCCAACGCCCTACACTAATTAAAGTCTTCAGTTGGTCTGAGGTCTAGGCATTGATCTGTTTTAGAAACTTCTCAGGTGATTCTAGTAGAGAGCCACAGGGTTGGAACCAGTGGTTTAAAACATTTGGAAAAGTTTAATCAACTAATTTTTTTTTTTTTTTGAGACATGG
>CABHPQ010001345.1:7183-30261 GCA_902168405.1 Peromyscus aztecus
ATATATATATATATATATATATATATATATATATACATAACCAGCAAAAATGGATGCAGCAGGTTATATTCATGTATTTCAGCATACTTTTTCACTCATACCTAACAGGGAAGAATTTGGACGGCATTTGGAAAGGGATGAAATGAGGAGATAAAAGTGGAATGTGATGTAATATCTTTTAATTAACAATTTATGGAAATAATTTTAAATAAAAAAAGAGGGATTAGATGGATGGTTCCGCAATTAGTAGCACTGGGTGTTATTATAGAGGACCCAGGTTCCATGCCCAGGACCCAAATGGTAGCTTACCATTTTCTGTCACTTCAGTCCCAGGCATCTCCCACCTTCAGGCCTCTGTAGTTACTGTGCACAGACACATACAGTTGAAACATCATATAACTAAAATCATGTTTAAAAAGTTAGAAAAAGGAAAGAATGGAATTTTCTACAGTGATATCACAGCCCTGAGACAGACAGCTGCCAGGGATAGTTAAAATGAAATCCTCTGGTCTTTCATGGAAGCAGCTATGGCCTTCTGGTGCTGAGCCAGACTGGTCAGAGGCAAAAGCAACTTTGTTCTGAGTTTAATAGAGACCATCATAAGCATTCATCTAGGAGCATAATATACAGTGCTATTAGGTGACTTTTTCTTGAAGTTTTCTGTATTTATGTTCTCTATGTCTTGTATCTTTGAGAATTGTGGCATTGATAAATTTAACCTTTAGATCAAATATTGAGATTAACAGGTATTATAGGCTCCAAAGCATTCTGATTTTCACAATATCACTTCCTTGATTTTTCAGTAAGACCTTGTGGTGTAAGATGAACATGCCAAAGGCATGTCTTTCCATTGTTTTTGTTATAACTTACATATGTTTCTGCATGACTTTCAGGCAAGAATGTCCTTTAATGTCTCTGGTTTTACATTTTGTCCATGTTTTGAAATGGATTTGTTATCTGAGCATGCTCAAGAAGGGAGAGACCTCTATATGATCGTGGCCACACTGCCTAAGTAAAATCCACATGCTTTGTTTAGTAAAAGCATTGTTTTGGAAATAAGTCCCATGCTCATCCTGCCTCCTGCAGGTAAGAATTCTTTCTCCTTTCATCTGTCTTATCTGTTGTAATGACTATTCTTGGTAGTCAAACTGACTAGCTCTGAAATTAACCAAAAACCCAAAGAGTTGAGTATACCTGTGAGGGATTTTTCTTAAAGGATTTGAAGTTAAATATCCATCTTTACTCTGGATCATTTGAGGTGATAGGATCCACCTTTAGCTGCTTGGTGTCAGTGTACACCTTTAACCCCAGTACTCAGGAGGCAGAGGCAGTCATATTTTCTGAGTTTGAGGCCAGTTTGGTCTACAGAATGAGTATCAGGGCTATAGAGATAAACATTGTCTCGAAAACATCCCCCAACTACAAAATCAAACAAAGAATAAAATCCAACTTTAATCTGGATTGCACCTTTTGGTAGCAGCGTACATAATAAAAGACACTGAAGGAGGAAGCTCTCTCTTTGCTTCCCCTAGTTCTGGCTACCAAGTTCTTTCCTTTACTAACACTAGAGCCCACTTATTTGGAATTTTGGTGAATACTGAAGAGCAGCTGACACATATTCAGTCTCATGGACTGAATATTGGATTCTTAAAATTTCCATTAGTAGACCACCATTCTTGGACTAGCTCTACTACAGTTTGTGAGACATTGTTATAAATCTGCTTTCTACACACATGGAGAGATTCATTCTACCAGTCTTGTTCACGTAGAGAAGCTTGAATAATTCAGTTATTATTATTACTTTTTAATCTGCCCATGGAGAAGGATGGGCTGACTAACAATAGTGCTCATAAACACATTCTCCTAGCTCCAGTTCTCTCTATGCATTCAACTTACTGTGAAGCCTACTCTTTTTATTATCATTCATTTGCCAACAGATTGTTCTGAATTTCAGGAATAAAATTCCTAAAGAAATGGAGCCAACATCCAGCTTTATGATGGGAAAAAGATCTATCATCTTGTTTGAGATTTTGTTTCTGCCTTTCTTTGCTGGTTGTCTGAAGTCTTTGTGACAACCAGGTTAAAAAGTACCTTCAGTTCACCTGACCTCAGTGTGAAGCCACAGAACAAATCTCTCCTTTTGTTTCTTTACATCTCTTTTTAGTTGCTAATATTCTGAGCAACCTTTCACCTGGGGTGAAAGACAGGATCAGGGACCATTGTGCTGTACCTTTAAGCACAATGTAACCTTATTGGACTTGCTCTTGTCACTCAGGCCTCACTAGCCAATCAGGCTCACTAGGCGCCCTGCCAGTCAGAAGATGTGCAGGGTCCTTCCTGCTGCCAGCTTTAGGCTTGGCTTTGAGAAGTATCTGACTCCAGTGATTTTGTGTGTGGTGCTGCAAGTGCTGTTGCAGAAAGCTGAGCAGAGAACATGGGTGAGCTAGAAAACCACAACATGGTAAGCAGAGGGCTGCCACACTGGGAGAAATGGCCGATTGAGTCATGGGAGCCAGTGTGATGGGTCCTTTCCTGGCTGGGTGGGAGCCAGTGGCCAGAGGCAGAGTTTGGCAAGTTCCTGCCTGGTCCTGCGTGCTCCAGTGTGGTTCTGTGTGGTCCTGTGTTGTCTTTGCAATCCTCAGGGCTGACTTATAGCCTCTGTGTAACTTCACTTTGCTGGCTGCATCTGTGCAGAGGATTGGGACTGTGCTTATTATTGGTAACATTTTTAAAATGCATTTTCTGTAAATGAATTACTACTAGTTTTTTTCTATCTTTCAATGTTTCTCAGTTTAAGAATTTCATTCCATTTTTTTCTTAAGTGCTGTTTATTTATTTATATCAGTTTGGAGCAGGATCCCAACCTTGGGTGTTTAGGCTCCCTTTGGAGGATCAAATGATCCTATCAAAGGCTCCCCTAAGACCATCAGGAAGCACAGATATTTATATTATTATTCATAACAGTACCAAAAATAGTTACAAAGTGTCAGTGAAAATAATTTTATACGGGGGGGGGGGGTCACTACATCATGAGGAACTGTATAAAAAGGTCACAGTATTAGGAAGTTTGAGACCACTGGTTTAGATCAATGTTTGCTGTAGCTCAGGCTTGCCTCACACTATAAAATTGAGAATTGCTTTGAAAATCTAATCCTGTCTCTGCTGCCCAGTGCTAGAAAGACAGTCCTGCAATTCCTTCCAGGCTGGACTTGACAGGTCAGTGGGAAGGAAAAACAGACCTGTGCCATGATGAGTGTGGGGGTCACTGTCCCCAGACCAGGAAGAGTAAGTCTGCTGAACTGTTAGAGCTGTTTCATTGGGATGGATCATGAGCCATATGGAGGGTCTGTTTATCCTATGTTATCCTGTGTAGTGGGACTTAGTCCCTAAGCTTTTTTGATTGTGGATTCCTTGCAGAGGGGGAGGCTCTGTCATTCTGGCATGGGAGACTATGTGCGTATAATATCACTACTTTATTTCTATAATGGAGAGTTGCTTAACACCTAATCCTGCCTCTGTTGCCAAGTGCTAGGTAGACAGTCCTGAAACTCCTACCAGTCTGGGCCTTGACTGGTCAGTGAGAAGGAAAAATAAACCAGTTAATGAGTGACATCCAATCTCTCAGGCTTTTAGTTGGGACTTATAATGGAGAGGAAGCTATGCATGAACTGAGTTTATAGACCAACTTTGAAGCTAGGAGAGTCAAGGTGCATAAAAGGAGAGGGAGGATGGTCATTGACAGCATTGCTACTTCAAAAGTAGTTGAGATTAGCAATGTGGAATTAGGTAATCAATTTGAGATGCTTCATAAATGTCCTGATTACCCATTTTGGGGGCTCCACAGACAAGGGCAATCAAGAATCTGGATAAAGAACTGACCTCTTGATACTGAATTGCTATAGTTACAGTAGTTCAATTAACATAGATCTGTGTAAAATTTTGTATAAAATTTTTGTATAAAATTTTGTATAAAATGTTTGTATGTATGTATTCACTTATGTGTGGAAATGTATGTATTTGTGTGTAAAAGTCAAAGTTTAATTTTCAGTATCAATCTTTCCCTTCAGCATGTTTGAGACAGGGTCTATAGTTTGCTATTACATGTAAATAGGCTTGCAAATTGCTCTTGTCTGCATTTTCTCTTGCCTTAAAAACACTGGATTATAGGCATGCACTCTTTCGTGTCTATAATACAGAAGTAAAGGGATAGTTTCAATGTGAGTACTTTATCTGTTAAACCATTTTCACAGCCCTAAGGTTTATTCAGCAGAGAATTTTGCACTGATTCTGTTTTGAGACCATCTTACTTTATAACCCTGTCTGACCTGGAACTCACTATGTAGTAGATAGGCTAGGCTTGGAACTTGAAGAGATCTGCCTGCCTCTGCCTCACATGACCACACCTGGGTAAAAAGATATGTTTATCATGGATTTAGCACAGAAATTTGTAGAAAGAAGTTTGGAAAAGTGTGGTCTTATGAGGGAGAGCCACACTTAATTGATAGAAAGCCATGTTACAGTTTTGATGCCTTTGTAAGATCTATTTTAATGGGTTCTTAGGGAGCCTCTCTCTGTGCATCTGTCTTCTCAGCATCTCTCTCTCTCTCTCTCTCTCTCTCTCTCTCTCTCTCTCTCCTTTTATTTGGTAACAAGATCATAAGTCAGTTTCTAAGAAAGCTTGGGTGGGATTGTATTTTAATAAGGTAAAAGCAAGGATCAGAAGAGTTCTGCACTGTACCTTACTCTACATGAGGTTCATAATTCTGCCCTGCAATCCTCAGACAATTGCTGCTTACATCTGGGAAAGGAGTAAGTCCATATTTAAGAAGGTTTTATATACTTTGACCTCAAACATGACTCATTTGTATTTGAGATATCATTAAAAAAGGAAAGTTTCTGGTCAACACAGCAAATTTTATTAATTTTCTGTGATGGTTAATATTGATTTTCAATTTGATAAGATCTAGAATCAGCCAAGGGACACTTCTCCATGCACATCTGTGTGGGCTTATCTGGATCATGTTATTCTCTGGGCTGTGCTTATGAGTGATTATCTTGTATATGAAATTTATTGAGATGAAAAGACATTTCTCCATTCCAGAAGTGATAACACCATTCCATTCCATGGTCTTGGTATTGGATTACATAATAAGAACCAACATTTATCTTTCTCTGACTCCTGATTGTGGATACAGTATGCTCAGGATAATAGTAGAATTAACATACAGAAGATTGAAAAAATAGAAACTACCCTTGCTTGCTATTTGGATAGAACCAAGATTTTGGGAGTTTGCTGAGATTCTTGGTGTCTGTATTGCTAATCTAAGATTGAAGGGATCATGGAAAACTGATGACCATGTCACAGATTTGAAACACCTACAGAGAGAGTCTGAGAGGACACTGCTTACAGCAGACACCCGAAGCTATGATAGATTCTAGAAACATAGAATAACCAAGGAGAGTTGCCAGTGTGGAATAGTATTGGCATTGTAGGAAAGTTGTATGTGCAAAGCCTGAAACATGGAGCTTCCCTAGTCCCTGAGATCCCAGAATATCATAACAGTCTCAGAATTTGCACAGAGTGATACAGGAAGCTGTTCAAAAAAGGAAGACCAGGAACATTGCTTCCTGTTTTGGTTTCCTTAAATGTGATGGATTATTTGCTATGCTCCTGTTTTTCCTATTTTGAAAACAGTGGGCAGTGACTCATTTTTTTTCACAGAATATACATTTAGGAGACTGTAGAGTGTTTATATGTTGGAGTTTTTAAAGACTATGGGATTTAAAAATTTAGAAGTATTTAATGTTATGATTAACATGGGACACTTTGAACCATGAATAAAAATAGTTTGTTTGATTGGGATGTACTGTAAAAATATGAGTCAATTAAATATTTTCCCATAAAGTTACTTTGGGTCAAGTTATCTTATCCATTTAATAGAAATGAGACTACTCAACCACTCTGTTTGCTGTTCAAGATGAAAAGAACCCAGATTATCAATTCATGGACATCTACCAGGCTTCCAACTTGAAACACATTTTTATCGTTATCCTTGACATACAAGTTTGAGTCTTTTTCTGTGTCACTAATGTATAATTAGTCACTAATGTATAATTCCTTATTGCTCTCATCCCTGCAGCTATGTACATTTTTATGTACTTTTGCTCCAAAAAAAAAAAAACTTAGTAGATTGTCTTCACATATATTAGCATAGTTTTTCACACATAGTTTACAAGAAAGATGTTGGAATGAAGTATTTGAGAAGGGAATGAATGAAGATAAAAAAGGGGAAAGTGGTTTAATAGCTTTTAAATAAAATGTATAGCAATAAATTTTAAATAAAAAGAGGGGCTAGAGAGATGGCTGAGCAATTAGTAGCACTGGGGGTTGTTACAGAGGACCCAGGTTCTATCGCCAGAACCGACATGATAGCTAACCATTTGCTGTAACTCCAGTCCTGGGCCTCTCCTGCTTTCTGGACTCTGTAGGTACTGTGTATAGACACATGTAGGCAAAACTCCCACTTAACTAAAATTAAAAACCAGTTAAAAACAGCAAAAAAAAGAAAAGAATTAATTTCTCTTCAGTGGTGTCACAGTCCTGAGACAGACTGCAGCCAGAGATAGTTAGAATGAACTCCTTTTTTTCCTGAATGGAAGGAGCTGTGGCCTTCTTCAGAGCCAGCCTCCACAGAGGCAAAAGCAGCCTTGCTCTGAGGTGAAAATAGCTCAGCAGAGCTATCCAACTAAGAGCAGTGACTACAGTGCTAATAGGTGACTTTTCCTTGAACTTTTCTGTATTTGTGTTCTCTGTCTTTTGTATCTGTGAGAATTGTTACATTGGTACAGTAATCTTTTAGATCAAATATCAAGATTAACAGGCATCATATGGTCTAAAGAAGTGTACTTTCACAGTGTCATTTCCTCAAATTTCAGCTAAGGCCTTTTTGGTACAAGATGAACATGCCAGAGGCATTTCTTTCCATCATTTTTTTTTTGGTTTTTTCGAGACAGGGTTTCTCTGTGTAGCTTTGCACCTTTCCTGGATCTCACTCTGTAGACCAGGCTGGCTTCGAACTCACAAAGATCCACCTGCCTCTGCCTCCTGAGTGCTGGGATTAAAGGTGTGTGTCACCACCGCCCCGCGCTTTCTGTCATTTTATAATTTATATTTGTACATGCACGACTTTGAGGTAATATTATCCCTTGACTAATACTGCTGTGTTTTGTTGTTTTTCACCTGTCCACTGTAGGAATTGTACTAGTTAACAATAGTGTTCACAGATGCATTATTTCATGCTCCATTTCTCTCTAAGTATTTAACTTACTATGAAGACTTCACTTATTCTTATTATTAAATTGCCAAGGGATTGAATTTCATGAGAAAATTCCTAAAGCAATGGAGCCATGATCCAGCCTTCTGACAGGAGAAGGACTGATTATTTTGTTTATAATCTGGTTTCTGCTTTTCTCTCCCGGTTTTCTGAAGTCCCTGTGACAACTAGGTTAAAAGTACCTTCAGTTCACCATTCCTCAATGTGAAGCCACAAGACAAACACCTTCTGTTGTATCTTAAAATCTCTCTTAATTGTTAATATTTTGGACACTCTTCTACCTGGGAGAGGGGGACTCATTCTACTCCAAATTGTACAATGTGCTGTGTAAGCTAACCACATTGTTTCTCAGAGGAAGAAGGGGAAGTGCCTATGGAGTGCAGGAAGATAACAGATTCTGTAAGCACACTGTAACCCTCAGGGATGTGCTCTTGTCACTCAGGCCTCAGTAGTCAGTTAGGGACTCCAGTCTGACCTGCCAGTGAGAAGTGGTGCAGGGCTCTTCTGGGTATCATGCAGCAGCCTTGGCTTTGTAGCAGAACAGGCACTAGTGGTATTGTGTACTGTTCTGTGAGCACTGCTGCAGTTAACTGTGAAGGGAGCCTACATTTACTGGGAAGCCATTACATGGAGAGTGAGGGGCTTCTGTCCCCAGATGGGGAAGGTGAACTGGTGAGCTTAGTGGTAAGTGTGTGGTCTTCCCTGGGGCTTAGTGGAACCCTGTGGCCAGATTCAGTGTCTTGTGAGGTCCTATGTGATCATTGCACCTCCCTGGGTGCAGGTGCCTGTCCCTGAATACCGTGTGGGATACATCTATAAAGAGCATTGGGATCAGGGACCTGTATGTAGAAACATCTTTGTACTCAAGGTCAACATGCTTTTGATGCATCCACGGAAGGCAGGTTGCCAAATTTGGAGAGTTCTAATTTCTCCAGTGTCTTTTAGATATTAGGAATTTAACCTTTGTATGTAAAACACATTTATAGTTAATTTTGTGAAGGTTGTAAAAAAATCCCATATGTTGGGTAGCACTTCACTACTAAGCTGTGATATAGAAGAGTAGATTTGGTGATATAGAGGAGTTTCCAATGCTTAGGAGATGATAAGGCTCACAAATTACATTTTAGTTGAGTGAAAGCTGCCTCTGAAACACCCCAAAGATAAGTAGTGTGTTAGTCAAAACTGCTAGAGGTTAGGATGCTATGATATATATTTATTCACCAGAATTTCCCAACACTTGGATCCAAACCATGACAGAGAGACACCCCTGATTTACAACCAGCCACTAGCCCCATCCCTATATCAAATAACAGACTTCTAACAAGCTGCTCAGGGGCATAACAGGGTCACAACCAATCATAAGACATTGTGTGTCATAATGTTCTAGATTTCTTCTTCAGAAAAGAATAGTTCTGAGACATGGACAATATGACACCAGGTCACAACTGTTTGAAAAGTTAAACATTGTTGTGATAAGTGTTGACCTGATCAAACAAGGCATTCATTTAAGCTTTCAAGCAGGGAGGAAGAAAATTCTTGGGAGAGAAAGTAACAGCCTGTCTAGGACCTGGGAGATTTTTCTAAGGGCCTGATGTATTGAAAATAAAACAGAGCCCTTTCTAAACCCACGAATATGCTTTGGAGAGTTGGCAATGTTCTAGAACCAGGGCCTTTTAGAGAGGTTGCTTCAATTCCTGAAAACCAACTCTTGCACCATATGAGGCTATGATTATCAGTCCCAAGGCCACTGTGTCCTTAGTAATGTTCTTGAGATACTCTGTGATCCCCTAGTGCAGCATTGTTTGATTAGCTTCCTCTTGATTTTGTTCCATTTTATGGTAGTTTGTGCTGACTTCATTGAAGTCTACCATTTTCTTCCATTTCCCCTCTGAAAGTAATATACAAGATGATATTCTTGTTAAGAAGCTTACTTGGTATGTGACATAGCTTGTGAGAGACCTCTCCAAATGAGCTTTTACCTTTTCTGCTTTCTACTTATCCTATCTTTCTCATCCCCAGGCACCTTCACCTCAGGATCCTATCACTGAAAAATGACCTGTTGTATCAGGTCACTGGTGTACTTAAGAAATTCTGGGAATATATTTCTTGTTTAAGTCTCCCATCTGCCTAAGTGGCTAGACTTGTAGTCCCCTCTCCATATTGATACTGTTTAAAATGTAACCTTGAGCATGAACCTTAAAGAAAGTTAAGGATGACAGCATATGTAGAATGCAAAATCTGTCTAGTCTGTTTTCTCTTTGAGCATTAGCTGTGCATAGTATCATTAAAATAATTTTTTTATTAAACTCATAAGTATGTGGAGCGATTTCTCCCTGGGATGGCATATTAATTCTAGAACAACTGCATTTCCAGGCTTTTAGAAATATGTTTTTGAGATAAGTTCTCCTATGTTGACTCAGGTGGCCATGATTCCTGTTGCTCTCCAGGGCAATGACCTTGCTCTCCTCTATATTACAACTTCAAAATTCTTAAATTAAATGACTATACCACCTCAGAGTTTTAAAATTATCCATTTCAGTCATGTAATCTCTCCAATGTAGTCACAGGAAAAGGATTTTCATGTGGAACTTGGTTTCTCCCTTCAAATAAGAAAAGGAGAAATAGTTTATTTTGTACACTGCAGGGGTACACAAGGCAGGCAAACAGCTGCTGGAGGCACCATTATGAAGAAGGAACTGATTGTGGGAAGAGGAATAATTTTTATCAATGTCATGTGAATGAACTCAAACCGGATTGATTGGGTACACTTTGTAAAGGTTAACTTGAGCCAAAACATATTAAATTTCCAACTAGGGGACTCTAATACAAATATATTCAGTCCTGCTTCACACAGTAAGTCAACACAGAGGTTTGAGAAACAGGCCAATTGACTGTAACTTTTCCTGTGTGTCTGGTTACTGATCCCAGCAGCAAACATGAGTCTATGGGAAATGTCAATCTCTTATTAATGACATTCTCTCTACAATGATAGGGCCTCGTTTTTTCCAATGTCAATATAGGTAAGTTTTTTTTATCTTAAGAATACATTATTGCTTTCATTTTATAAAATCAATAATTGGTATCATTTTTAAAATTTCATTTTTAAAATGCATTACTGCTTTATTTTTTATTTGTTTCTGATCTCCAATGTCTCTTAGTCACTATAATATCATTGCTTTTTTTTTCTCAAATGCTGTTGATTGTATCTGTGGAAAGTAATGTCTCCTCTAGCTTATGTTGCCTCTTGCTATGTAATTGAACATTGCTTCAAACACCTAATCCTGTGCCTCTGCTGCCCAGTGCTGGGAAGACAGTCCTGCAACTACCTCCAGACTGGGACCTGATCAGCAGTGAGAAGGAAAAATAGACAAGTTAATGGGTGACCTCCAACCTATCTGGCTTTTATTGGGGACATACAAAAGAAGAGGAACCTTTGTTCATTAACCAAGTTTGAATCTAGTGTAGTGTGACAGTCAGAAATGGAGGGGAAGAAAGGAGGATGAAAGACAGCTTTACTGCTGGTCCTTGACTAGTGAGTGAGAAGGAAAATTAGACCAGTGAATGACACTGTCCTCCAATATCTCTGTCTTTTATTAGGCACTTACAAAAGAAGAGAGACCTGTGCAAGGATTGAGTTCACTTACCAACTTTGAAGCTGGTGCAGTGACAGTGCAGAAATGGAGGGGCAGGAAGGAGGGTGAGGGCTTTCCTGATGTGACAGCAGTTGAGATTAGCAATGTGAAGTCAGGTAATCAATTTTAGGTGATCCATAAATGTCCTAACTGGTAATGTCTTGGGATCCACAGACCAGGGCAATAAAGAATCTGAATAAAGGACTGACTTTATTGTGAAATCAAATTACTGCAGATACACTAGTTCAACCAAAATAGAAGATATGGGTAAAATGTTGTGTCCCTGACTCACAGGATTGTGGTTTACCTGTTTTAGGATGTCCAGCCTGAGAGGAAACGTGTTAGTAATCCTTGGTGTGCTCTCATACAAATCTCTAGTCTCTGGAGCTCCTGGCCATGAAGCCTGTTTCAACTTTTCAGAATAATTCTTTGAGATTATAGCTACATCGTGTTCACAGTCTCTTTGTTGCCTACAAGCCTTTTTTTTTTGGTCCTTCATTGTTTTCTAATTGATGGCCTCTTTTTGATTTAACAATAGTTAAATAGTAACAGCAATTAATGTATACTGTTTGAATGTGACCTATGTTTGACTGCAGGACTTCCCAGCCATGAGGCAATGGGTTGGCTGCACTGGACTTGAACATTTAATGGGGTATTCACCCAAAGACCCTGTTCCTTGGAAGAGTGCTCTGTGAGACTGGAACAATTTCTACTAAAACACAAATCCCTCAGATTAGGACCCTGTCTGCCCCTAGGGTGCAAGTGCAGAGCTGTGAAGGCCTGTGCTGTCTGGGTCATTTCATCACCCAGTAGGGGATTTGCTAATGTCATGAGGCCCAGCTTGTTGAGTTTAGCTAGTGTAGGACTCTGGGAAGGCTTTGCAATTAGGAACAGCAGTAGCATGGAGTTTCAGGTTCTTTCCAGGATTCTCCTCTAGTTCTGATGTAGGGAGCTGGGAGGGAGAAAACAAGCCATGTCATGGGGAATTTGAGGGCCACTGACCACAAACCTGGAGGAGCGCTTCTGCTGAGATGTCAGAGCTGCAAGGACTGGGATGTACCTTGAGCCAGAATGTGGTTCTCTTGGTCCATTTGGTGACCTGGCCAGTGACCCTTCTCTTCTGAGCCTCCTCTGATGTGGATTCCCTGGAGAGGAGGGGGCTCTGTAACCCTGTGTACGGAAGGGCATAAGTCTTGTAATATATGTGCCCAGTGTGCATACACAGGCATTTATTTTGGTGTGCAGTAGGAAGAGAAATTTGAAAACTGATGGTCTGTTTTCTAGAAATTCTGAACATTGCTTTCCACTTCCTAGTTTGTCTTATAAATGTTACAAATAGTTTGGAAACTGGTAGAAAGTAAGTGGTGTGGATCACCTTTGAAAAATATGTGATTGGAATGTTTTTAAATTTCTGATATAGGGTTGACCTGATTTGGGAAATTTATTTCCAGAAGAGAAAAGAAGTTTCTGAGATATTTCAGGTGTACATGTTGTGGTAGGTGTATAGGGAAGATTCCACATCTAATTATGTAAACTATGTGATAGTAAATGAACATTAAATTATTCTTCTACATCATTTTGTTTGTGGGTATCAGTGGTTTTGGTTTTGCCTGCTACCACAAAGGGACATGGGAGTTACAAAAATCATAGCAGAATATTGCCTCCATTTTTAGAGAGAGCTCTAGAGCATGGAGCCTCTAAGTTTGGAAGAAATATCAGTATATGGAGGGTCAGAAACAATAATTTAAGGGTCACTTAGAGTTAATTTTGTGGGAGTTGTGAAATTTGTGTTTATTTAATTTCTACACTCATAGAATTATAGGTAGTTGGATAACATTGGTCATAATCACACATTTCCTGTGTGTGTTTCTATTTGTCTTTTGATTAAAAATTGACTATAGTTTTCTGCTTTTGCTCTTGGCTTTTTTCTCCATCTCCTTTATTCACAAATGTACATATTCTTGATTGTTGTACCTTTGTGGTAAGTACAGAAGTCACATGACAATGTGTATATTATTTTGTTGAGCATTCTGAGTGTTTCAACTTTGCATGGATCATTGGATTCAGGAATCCGGTCATAAATAGTTGAGGCTTTTCTTTGGATTATATTCAATTCATGCTGCAAATTTGCCATACACAACCTCTTATTATTGATGCATCATGTTCTCATAGATCATTTATTTACTTCTTTGTTTATTTAGGTTTTGTTGTTGTTAATCTATGGAAGATTTTTATTTTATTGGCTAAAAAGTAATATAAGGCTGGGCAAGTGATGTAGTAGCATGTATTCTTCTTTGGAATAACCTGAGTTCATATCCCACTATCCAAATCCGTAGGCTCATAACCAATGGCTACTCATGATCCAGTGGATCTGACACCCTCTTTTCTTGTATGTTACCTATAAACACACGGAAGACATTCCCGCTCCTTTTAGTGATCAGAACTATTTTCTACAAAGTTAAAACATCAGAAAGCTTCAAGGAAATCTCTCCAATTTTGGTGGAGCAACACCCTCATTCAAACCGTTTTGTATTATTCACAAAGTCCCAAACTGGATGAGTGCTGGCCAGTGACTTATTGTGGTTTAATTTTGATTAGAATCTTGTTCTTGCTTGAGGGATAATGATATATATTTGTAGGTCTCTCCTTTTGTGTTGTTTGGTCAGTTGTGGCATCTATGTTGTTAATTTTATTAATTATCATCAAAATTTATTGCTTCTCTGGAATATGATTGATTTTCACCATTTTTTTTTCAAAAAATTTGCTATATGATGTTGTGAGTTCCTTGACTTTTTGTTGGTTTGGGAAATTTCTTTGGAGAGACAGTTTTAGTTTTCTCTTCTTGATCTTTGAGGCTCACTTCTCCTTTCTTTACAAATCAGTGTTTTCCTCTTGTTGCCACCTCCTTGTTTTGGTTTTTGCTGCTTAAGTGATTGATACGATTAATATATTAGGTTTGTGTTTTTAAATACTTCTAATGTTATTTTCTGTCTTAATTAGCTTCAGCTGTCAATATGATGTAGCCTAGAGTCGTTTGAGAGAACATCAATTGAGGCTCTACCCAGATCACAATTGCTAGTTACTATGTTTGTGAGAAGTTGTGTTGATTGATGTTGAAAGACTCTTCCACTGAGATTTCAGTATACTAAGCAAGTAGGCCTGAGATGGTTGAGAGGTCTAGCTTAGGACAAGACAGGGACCAAACAAGAGAGAATGCCAGGAAACAAAATTTCCCCGTGATTTTCACCTTCAGTTCCTAGCTTGACTTTCTATCCTCCATTCCCACAATTATTGATTGTAATCTGGCAATATCAGCCAAATAAATCTATTCATTACCTAAGATGCTTTTGATTAGAGAATTTAATCACAGCAAGAAACAGGCAAGTTGGATCAAAATGTGGTACATCAAAAGAGATTTTCTTCCTGGGTAGAATGTGGGGCTGTTATCTTTTGGGGGAATGGGGAAGATATTAGGACTTTAGATGGTAAAAGCCATAGAAAACTGCACATGGAGCTTAATTGGCTATTCTTGTGGGAATAAAAATATGAGAGTGTTGAAAGTAATGCAGACAGTGGAGCTTGAGTTCATAGAATTTAAGTGAGAAATAGACATCATGAAAAATTTAGTTAGAGGTCATTTGTATATTATTTTGTCCCCAAACCATTGCTATTTTCTCTATTCTCTGAGAAACTAAGGAAGAATTAAAAAGTAATTGTCTGATTCTTTGGCCAAACTATTGATTCTGTTCAGTGTCTGTTATTGATGACTCATTCAGGTTTACAGTGGAAAACAAACAAGTGGTGCTGAAACAAATGAAAAGTCAGTGCCCACATCCCTTTCTTTCTTTTTTAAAAAATTTATTCTTTATTCATGCATTATATAGAGAAAAAATGGTAGTCCTGTGGTGAAGCAGAGGCAGGAAGTTTCAAAAAGTTTAGCACTATTAAAGAGAAGGACATTCTCAGTATATGAAGCCTAGGCAGGTATGTTAAGGGTAAGCTTCCATCCATCTAAGCCTTCAATTTATGGAAGGAATAGGCAACTTGATTCCTAATCTGACGAAGCAACTTCATAGTGGACAGTGTGTTAGCATCCATCACAACTTAGAAGCCAAATTTGAGGGTAACCCATTTCTACTGGTAATGGAAAGAAGAAAGATCCAAAACTTATAGGTCATACATTCTTCCTCTGTGGTTTCAGTTCAGCACTGTTGCACTCATATTTTTTGGCAGAGTTAGAAACCCAGTGAGCAGACTTTGAGAATTCATTGCATGAACTTGTGAAGATGTAGCCATAGTTGTATTTTGAGATGATAGGATTTTGTGATACCCAAGCTATAAAATATCTGCCATGGGGAGCTGCATACAGAGAGTGAGATTAACAAAGGCGAGACATGGGTGAAAATATTAAGGGATAAAGTTATCTAAGGCCTTTAAGAATGAAGCCCCATCTGTCTTAGACAGAGCTACAGGATTTGTTGTTTTCCCTGCTGAGTTTTAGTCTTGCCTTGTTCCTATCTTCTTTCACTGTGCTCACATCACTTTCTTTCTTTTTTTATAAATATATTCCTTCATATATTACATCCCAAATGCAGTTTTCTTGGACTGCCCGAGAAGTCCAGCCTTTGGAACAGACCTCAAGGTTCAAAGAGAAATCATCCACAGCATGGTGACTTTTCTATCTGAGTGTAATTTGGGAAAGTAAGAACACTTACATACTCTGTTGATGGTTTCTTTTCTTTATTCTCTCATGTTGTTCTCATCATGCTGTTCTATCTCATGTTACTCTCTCACATTGCTCTGTCCTATTATGTCTCTTTACAGTCTATATATTCCAACAAACTCTTTCCAGAAATAGAAGTCATAAAAAAGTTTCACTCATAGATAAAGATCTGACTAAAAATGGAGACATCCTGACAACTCTCATGCAATATATCTAAGTAGCCTCTCATGAGCAGGCAAGGGGCTGTGTGTAAGTTTCTGATTATCCATGAAGACCTGTGGCCTCACAACTTGGGCTTCAAGTAAGACCAGTCATTGATTGGCGATCACAGAATCTCTGAGGCACCATTATCCAAGCATATCTTGCAGACAGGACAAGAGTCAGCTGAATGTTTTGTTTCTAACTTGGTTTTCAATGGGGTCACCCTTATAGGGGTAAACCTCTAAACAGAATTCTTAATAGAGTATTCTAAAATGTCTGAGAAACACTTGAAGAAATGTTAAACATCCTTAGCCATCAGGGAAATGCATATTAAAACTCCTTTGAGATTTCATCTTACACTGGACAGAATGGTTAAGATCAATAACACAACTGGCAGCTAATGCTGGAAAGGACATGGAGCAAGAGGATTCATTGCTGTCATGAACCAAACTAGTGCAGCCATTGGGGAAATCAACTGAAAGTCAGTCTACCTCAAGACTCAGCTATACTAATCTTGGGCATATACCCAAATGATACTCCTTCATCCTACCAGGAGACTTGCTCAACTAAGTTCATAGTGGCTTTATTTGTAATGGCCAGAAACTATGAAAGATTGTGTTGATTGATGTTTGATGTGGGAAGGCTCCTCTACCAAGAATGGCAATATCCCTAAGAAAATGTGCCAGGGCTAGAAAAGGGAAATAAGCATGAGACAGTCATTAGCCAAGAAAGAAGTCCAGGAAACAATCTTTTCCCATAGGTTTCATGTTCAAATGTTAGCTTATATCCTAAGCTCCCAAAACGATAGAGTGTGATCTGACAGAATCAGCCAAATAAAAACTTTCATTGCCTGAGAGGTTTTTGATGATAGGATTTCATCACAGCAGCACAAACCAAGTTAGAACAAAAAATAGAACACCAAAGGTGATTTTGTTGGTAGGTAGAACCTGGGAATGTTGTCTTTTGCAAGATTTGTGGAAGATATTAGGGCTTTAGGTGACAAAAACCATAGAAAGATGCACACAAAACTTAATTGAATGTTCTTGTAGGACCAGGAAGATGGGAATGTTAAAAGTAATGGCAGAAAGTGTAGACTGACATCATAGGATTTAAGTTGTAAATAGACTCCATAGCAACTAAGCTAGAGATCATTTGTGTGATATTTTGGCTCCAAAATTTTACTGTACCTATGCCCTGGAAATTTAGTAATGCAGAATTAAAAATTAATGGGCTAGTTTCTTAAATGGAATATTGAATTTATCACTGATGACTAATTATGGTCTACAGTGGAAAAAAACATATGGGGCAGAAATAAATGATAATGAAATGATAGTTTCAGATGGCAATCAAGTGCTGAAACAGACAGGAATTTTCAAGGAGTTTATCACCTTTATAGAAAAAGCCCTTGCTATGGAATGGAAGCATAGCAAGGTGCCATAAGGATAAGACTCCATCCAGCTAAACCTTTGATATATGGAAGATGTAAGCAAAGTGATTCCTAGTCCTAGGGAACACCTTCATACAAACCTGCTACATCTGTGGCCCAAGTATGTTAGTGTCCATCCCAATTAAGAAGTCCAACTTTTCAGTATCCCCCATCATGTGCTGTTCCTGGAAGCAAGAAAATTTCAAAATGTAAGGTCATGAATTGCTAGTTTGTGGTTACAGTTCAGCTTTGTGGCAGGCATCTATCTTTGGCATGGGTCAAACCAGTGAGAACACAATGAGAGTTAATTGCATGAAGCTCTGAAAATTGAAGCCTTGGTGTTGTTGATTCTCTCTCTCTCTCTTTCTCTCTCTCTCTCTCTCTCTCTCTCTCTCTCTCTCTCTCTCTCTCTCTCTCCTCTTTACTCTTTTGGGGACTTGCCACTCAGCTCTCAAAAATTACACACAGGGAGGCTTATTCTTTCTTATAAATGCCTGGCCTTAGCTTGGTTTATTTCTAGTTAGCTTTTCTTTATTTAAATTATCTCATCTACCTTTTGCCTCTGGGATTTTAATTTTCTCTGTTCTGTATACCTTCCTTTACTTCTTATTCTTGCTTGCTGTGTAGCTGGGTGCTTTGCCCCTGGTGTCCTCTCCTTTTCTTGCCCCTTCTTCCTTTTTTTCTCCTAGATTTTTCCTCCCATTTATTCTCTTTGCCTGCTAGTCCTGCCTATCCTTTCTTACTGAGCTATTATATATTCAGCTCTTTATTAGAACTATCAAGTATTTTTAGACAGGCTATAGAAGTATCAAAGCTTCACAGAGCTAAATAAATGCAACATAAAAGAATGCAACAAAACTTGACTTTATTGAAATAAAAATTCCACACAATAAACCAATATAGCACATCTTTAAACCATATGCTACACCAGCCTAGGTTACCTTTTGAGACCACAAGGTGTTGAGATACCTAAGCTATGAAATATGAAACATCATCAATGGAGGCCTAGTTGCAGATAGGGATTTGAAGTAACCAAGGAGTGAGATGTATGAGAAATTGCAGGGATAGGCCCATCTAAGCTCTTTGAAATGGAAGCCCCAAGCATCTGAGACAGAGATATAGGATTTGATATTTATCCTACTGTGCTACAGTCTTACCTTGGTCCTGTATTCCCTCACACATCTTCATTTCTCTCTCTTAGAATGTGAATGATATTCTATGTCAATGTATATTGGACAGATGTAACTTTTTTTTCATTTTACAAGATGTCACTGTCAAGAGATTTTCTTGAGTGTAAGGAGAGGCTTTGGACATTTAAACAGTGTAAGGGCTGTTGCATAAAATGAGTATCACTGAAGTGACTAAATACAGTTTCTTCATGGATGACCTTGAGCGTTAGTAACCTGGGTCAGAATGTAGTTGTTTGAATGAAAAACCTCTTAGATATGATGATGTGTCTGTCATTGGTGGCATTCTTCTAGGTGTTTGTAAAACCTGTAGTAAGAATTGCATCTCTGGATGAAATTCCTCATTGTGGGTGTGGTATGAGCCTCTATAGTCTCAACCCATTCTTGTACTTTGTGTCTACTGTGTTGTGTTTGAAATGAATCAGCCAGCTTCCTTCTTGTTCTGTTATATATTCACCACCATTGTAGACTCTATCTCTAAATCACACAAAATACACTAGAAGCAAATGCTATTCATTCCTAAGGCCATTTGGTAGCCTGCTGTTTTAATTCTTTTGTTTGTTTGTTTTTGAAGAAAAGGTTTGTTTCTGTACCCATGGCTGTCCTGAAAGTCCACCCCTGTACACCAGGCTGGCCTTGAACTCAGAGATCCCCTTGACTTGGGCTCCAAAGTCCTGGGATTAAAGGTGGGCCAACATTCCTAACTTTTTTGTTTTTATATTATTGGGTGATGGGCCTGGGATGTAGGTTCTTGTACAAGTCAAGGATATGCTGGTGTACTGAGCTTCATCCATATTTTGAATTTTAAAATTTGGCAGAGGTTATCATTCTGTTCCCCAGGATAGCATGTATTCATGACATTAATACTGCCTCAGCCTTCTGAGTCATTGGATTGCAGATGCATGACCTTCTTTCTGCCTGTTGTGTTGTTTTAAATTTTTCAAATGACTATGAATTTTTTATCTTTATGCATAGATATGCACCCTGAGGATACCTGGTCCTCACAGTGATCAAAAGATACTCTCAGAAACCCTGATTATGGAATAATGGATAGTTGTGATCCCCCATTTACATACTAGCCATTGAGTCCACATATATGCAAGACCTTCAAGAGCTTTTTACTACTGAGTGATATCCCCTGATCTGTGTAGATTATTTGTGACAATCATTTATAGTGCTAATATTTTCATCTGTCCATTTGTAACCATTTAAAATCCCAGTGCCTTTTAGTAAAATCTTATTGATGTTACAGTTTAAATCAGGGCACTTCAAGTTTCTGGAAGATGAACACAGAAATGGAATGAATGCATAACTCTTTATAGGAACTTCCCTAAAAAAGCCATGAGTTCTTTCTACCTTTTTCTTTGTTTGACTGATTCTTGAATGGGAGACAGGATCTTAATATGTCCTTCTGACTGTCCTGGAACTGATTCCATAGGCTAGGCTATCATTTAACTCAGAGTCAGATATACCTGCTTCTGCCTTCTCAGTGTTGAGGTTAAAGACCTGAGCTAATACACCCAATTTGTCCATCTTCTTTTTCTTTTTGTAGTTAGTAATTGTTCATACAATTTCTCTCATGTGTACTCTGTACTGTTGATCTGTTAATTGTCTGTATGTTTGTTGATAGGCATTTTTATGGAAAGGTGGTAAGATATTTAAAGATTACAGAAATGACAGAGGTGATCCTCCTATTCAGTTTCATTCTAAAGTGACTTGATGATCACATTATAATGTGTATGTCATGAAATAAGTGTGAGGAGCACAAGAATTGTGTGAATATATTGCCAAAGTAGTATACATTCACAATGTTGTCAATATCATGCTTTCTGTTTTACATATATATGGGATATTTTAGAATGCATTGACCTATGATGATGTGCATGTCGACTTCACTTGGGAAGAGTGGAATTTGCTGGATCATTCCCAGAAGAATCTCTACAAATATGTGATGTTGGAAAGCTACAGCAACCTTACCATTATAGGTAAGTCTGAAATTTCTTCACATTTTAACATAAGGGGACAACTGTTCCTTGGTTGTGGATGTCCCTCCAATATTTGATTGAAAAATAAGAATGAAATGAATAAATCAGGCATGTTTCTAAGATTCACTGAAGATAATAACTTAAACTTCACACAGTTTTAAATAATATACCTTTTCTGGTACTATATTTTAGGATACAGTTGGGAAGACTATAATATTGAAGAACATTATCAAAGTTCTAGAAGACATGTAAGATAATTTTCTTGTGCAAGCTGATACAAATATGCCTGTGAAGAAATTGTAATGTGTCCTAAAAGTTTCAAACAGAAGCAACACTGTAAATAAGCACCACTTAAAGTGCATTGATAATTATTAAATTCTCACAAAACCATAAACCTTAGTTTCAGGTAGCTGATGCATTTCCAAGGCATTCTTTTAAGAAAAAAGTCAAGGAAACAATACCTCAAAAGCTACCACCATTAGAACCATAGCACTATGCGTGCTATGTTATAGAACTGTCAGTCTTTTTATTTCATAACATTCATATTACAAAAGTTATACACAGTCAAGAGGTGATAAGTATATTTCCAAAGCTTTCTATTAAGCAAATAGTCCATAGTAAAGCTAGTGTAACTCATATGATTGTTGTGACTGTGCTGTTTAGAGGGGCAGTTAGAGTCAAGAGTCAAGGGGCATTGTTGAAGAGAAACCTTAATTCCTACACCACAAGTCTATAAGGACAGAAAGTCAAACTGAATTCAATGTCAAAATCTTTTATTTGTTATTCTCCCTTTACTAGATATATCATATATCACTCTGGAGACAAGCTATATGAGCATAGGGATATGGAAGACATACTATATCTCAATCTCAGAAAACTTTGAACATAGTACCCACACTGAATATACTTGTTGAATTTGGTTCAAATATTCACGTAATTGGTTTTAAAGATTCATTGTTAATGCATCAATAAACTCAAACTACAGAAAAGCACTATGAGTTCTAGGACCATGTAAATGTAATATAAGTGATATATAAGTGATAGAACCTTAAGATCTGATTCCTCTTTACAATTGGACCAAATTGCAAAATTAATTTGGGCAGATATAGAGTCAAAAGTGTACTGAAAGTGGTAAGCTTTTACATGTGCCAATTATCCTTGCAGGCATGAAAGAAGCCAAACTGGAAGGAAACATTCTATATGTACTCAATGTAGTAAAATCTTTGCATATGAGAGTCATTTTCAAAGGCATGAAAGAACACCTACTGGAGATGAACCATATGAATGTAATCAATGTGGTAATGCCTTTAACCAACAAAGTCTTCTTCAAATGCATAAAAGAACACATCCTCAAGAAAAACCCTATGAATGCAATCAATGTGGTATAGCCTTTGCCTATCACAGTAGACTTCAAATACATAAAAGAACGCATACTGGAGAGAACCCCTATGTATGTAATCAGTGTGGTAAAGCCCTTGATTGCCAAAGGAGTCTTCAAAAGCATAAAATTGCCATGGACTGGCTCTCAGTCGGGTCACCAGACCGAGGGAGAATGGGGTGAAGGTACTCAGGATAAGTGGGATTCGGCAAGTGACAGACAGACACAGACACCAGAGTATGCTGTGAAACTGCTGCAATTTTACTCAGACCAAGCAGTGAATTTTATACAGTGATTTGAGGAAACATGGCAATTGGCCAGTAGGATGTTAGACATAGAATTAACAATATAGTCACACAATTTTCTCAGAATGATTAACAGATCTCATGAGTACATACTCTATTTCTTCTTTTGTGGTTCCTCATCCAAACAGAAAACATTACAGCCCTAGCTGAAGTTTTTCTTCTACATAATCATTGAACCTCTGTTCCGTATCAAAATTAAACCCTTCCCACCATCGTTCTAACCATGGTTTCATTTGTGTGAAAATATTTAACCTTTGCCTGTGGGTGAGAAGGCACCAGGGGGGTTGGGACCTAGCTATTCTTTCCATGAACTGTAACTTATGCCATTCTGTTTTCATACTATTATGATTCACCCATCAGTTCCCATATTTATCACAAGCTTCCGTAAAGGGCAATGGCTCCAAATAATTATTATATCTAGGATTAAAGTTAGAGGGTTGCCACCACCGACCCTTGATGAGAAACTCTATTTGTCCTTGGATAATTCTTGTAGGAATGGCTAATTTCTGTAACTGCTTCCTTGTAGCTGCTGTTGGCTGTGTGTGTGGATTGTTTATGAGTTCCTGGATTTTTACTTTCATTCTCTCTTCGCTAGAATCTTTGTCCCTCTGAGTCATAAGTTCTTTTTGCTCTAAATCATTCATAAATTCCCCCAAACTTCTAGGACCATCTTTAACTGTTTGCCTAAAAGCTTGAATCATGGGTGGGGGTATTGAGGCCACTTCTCTTTATGGGGCACATCATAAAGCAACATTGAGAGCTAACCTCCTGAAATCAATACACAAGGAAACAGCAATAATCACAGCTGCAAAGAGAAAAAGGCAGAGTGCCAGCCAGCCTCTGCAAGCAGATTTTGCGTGGTTCCGTGTAGCCTGGCACCATGATTTGGGCTGATTGGGAAGGGGTC
>CABHPQ010001345.1:30271-47727 GCA_902168405.1 Peromyscus aztecus
TCTATGAATGTACTCAGTGTGGTAAAGCCTTTGCAGATCATAGTAATCTTCAAAAGCATAAAAGACATACTGGAGAGAAACCCTATGAATGTAATCAGTGTGGTAAAGCCTTTGTTTATCATAGTCATCTTCAAAGGCATGCTGGACAGAAAAACCTATGAATGTAAGCAGTGTGGTATAGCCTTTGTATGTATTGTAATCTTCAAAATAATGAGGAAAAATCATACCGCAGAGAAACCATACAAATATAGTCAGTATGATAAAGTTGTACACATTATACAAGAGTAAAATTTGTTTGTGTGCAATCAATCTGTTAAAGCCTTTCTATATTACAATAGTCGTTGACTATCTGAAATAATACTTAGGGCATCTTATTAGAAGTATTTGTCAAGATCTTTAGCCAACTCCTTATAATCAGTTTCAGAAAAGTATATATTCTGTAGTAAATTATTTGACAGTGTAAACAAACTGTTCAAGCTTTGAGTTTTTCATTTTTATGTTGTTTGTACCAGCAAACTTATGGAAAAAGTGAATTCATAAATTTTGAAGGCTTTTGTATAGGGTAAAGTTACCCGAGGCAGAAACATACTCTGACCCTGAAAATAGACCCAGTGAAAAACACACCCTTTGGCCCTGAAATGAGAGGAAAAAGCACACCCTGACCCTGAAACCAGAGTCAAAGAAACACAGGATGTTTTTGAATTTAGAAGTAGTTATAGAAACACCCTGACACTGAAACCAGACACAAAATATTAAAATGGGGCCAGTGAAAGAAACACACTTTGGATCTGAAACCAGAGCCAAAGAAGCACATTCTAACCTTGACCAACTAAGCACAAAACCAACCAATCCTGAGCTTGAAACCAACAAATTCCTGAACATGAAATCCAGGCAGTCTTTGAGTTGTTAAATATCTGTGCCTGTTCACGTGGTAGCTACCTTTTTCCACCCTGAAAGAGGCAGCCATTTTCCTGGATTCCTTCCTCCCAAATAAATCTCTTGAATGTGTTTTAAGTGGAGACCTTTCTTGGAAACAGATCAGAAACTCACTATTGGATTGGATCAAGAAGTAAAGGTCATCTCTGCTGGCAAACTCCCTTAAAGAAGTGGAGCAGAACTAGCAAGTTTTCATCAGCAACTGCTACATTTTGCAGCAATTTCCTCTTACTTGAGTGAAACATAGAAGTAACAATTTGGGCTGGAGAAGTAATGGACATCTTTGCTGGAAACACCCTAGTAGAGCAGAGCAGATTAATATTTGACAGATCTGCTTAGAAACATCCTCAGAGGTATGGAGTGGAGCAGTAATGGACTGGGAAACTCTCTTAGCATAGTGGCATAGAGACCAGTTGTAAGGGCTCCTTTTTTTGAGAGGAGCATAATTATGACATTCTGTCAGGAGACAATTCCCCACTGAAATACAGCTTCAGGTATAGCCTGACTTCCCAATAGTCAGGGAACCTTTTGCCTCTCAGCAGTAGGTATAGATGATATCTTCCCTTCACAGCTGAAGGTATAGCCTAACTTCCAACAGTCAGTGTTACTTTCTCTTCAGAACTGTAGGTATCTAGGATACCTTCCTTTCACAGCTCTAGGTATAGCCTGATTTCTCATAGGCAGATTACCATTCGCTATAGAGCTGTAACACAGTATAAATTTACATGATAATGAAACCCTTTTAGATTTTGTACTTCCCTTAAGTTGTATAAAATTATTATTTCAGGTGTAAAACTTTATGGATTTGTCTTAGTTCCTTGTCTGTTGTTGTCATATAATGTCTATGTCAACTAGTAAAGGAGTTTAATTTGCATCTTTGTCCCAGAGGGATACAGGACCACCATGAAAATGGCTTGGCAACAAGTCTTCAGAAATGGCAGCTAAAGCATGAAGCTAAGAACTCACACCCTTAACCTGCAGTATGAAGCAGAGAAGGAGAACTGCAAGTGGTGTGTGGATATAATTTCTCAAAGCCTACCCTCAGTGATATATTTCCTTCAGCAGGGAAGCATTTTCTAAATATTTCCAAATGATACCACCAACTTAGAGGACTGATTTTTCTGACTTTATGCCTATGTGCTCATTTTTTGTTACATGATCCAATCCATGATGAAGAAAAACTCTGCAAGCCTTTAGATACCTCACCACCTGTTATAGGAGTTCATGCTTACAAGAGAAAAACCTTCCTGTAAAATTGTTTGTTTCAAGAATTGTTGTATTTGTAATTATGTGATAACACTATTTGTTTGTGTTATGTGTGAGTGTGCATTCTGGTTCCTGAGAATGTTAGACCCTTGGATCTAGTAGTAGGAATTATATGAAGTTGTCAAAAATCAGGCCTTGGTACTGGGAATGAAGATTTCTTAACTGCCCACCCATGTGCTGCACTCTAGTGCTGTAAATATTTTAAAGTCTATTTATATCATTTTGAAATAAGGACATGGGTCCAAAGCATACAAGAGAAAAACCCTATTCGTGTAAAAGATTTGGTAAAGACTTTAGATATCACATTTGTCATCGGCTTCAAGGAAAAAAAATCATGATTCATTTATTTTTCATCATGGCCTGGAAAGAAGTAAATTTCTTTCCATGTTCACTCAAAACTGATGGTGGAGATCATTGCATTGTGATTTCTATTTTGAAACATTTGAGGTAGATAGTAAAGTATGCTATATGTTTGGCAAATTTATTTAGTGAAGTTTATTTTATGGTCTTTATATTCCTTCTGTGGCTTTTGTTCATCTTCCATTGTGCTTTTACTTAGTGATAGGTATTTTTCTGCTATAATGTATAAAATGGTATCCTCATCATCTAACTGCTCCATTGTTTATTTAAATATCAAGCAATGCGTAATTATACTTTTAAAGTAAGGGCATCTGTGAAAAGGTGGTGAGTTATTCCTGTTTTGTTTTTTTGTTTTGTTTTTTTTTTGTTTTTTTACAAATTTCCATGACAATTTGTTGTTTGTTATTCATTCTGGCTTGGATGTCAGTAACGATTCAGAATGCATTTGAACTCATGATCCTCATGTGTCCACCTCCTGAGTACAAGTCTGAGGGTAAATGATGTACTTCAATATGTGCTGCTTTCTCAACACAATTTAACAATGTTTATGTTAAAATGCCCTGTAGAAGAGAATATAAGAAACATTAAGTGCTTCATTAATGGAAACCATTAAGAGTCCAGCCAGTAATAGTGTGTTTTCCAGGTTCTCCAGAAGAGATGATATGAATGTCAACAATAATCTGAGGGAAAAGAATATAAGTACACCGAGCTTTCTCATCCATCCACTTTATTTCTCTGTGTCAAAATTCTGTTAGTCCTCTGGGGTACCAGTCTACAATTTCACAGTCACTCTTTTATAATACAATTTGAAATCTTTCATCCCACAAGAGTAGTGATAGTCAGCTTCATTTGCAACCTAAAAGGAGAGTAAATAAAGGAGATGGGGTGAGATAAGTCCTGGAATAAGCCAGAAATGAAATTTGTCTGAGGTCCCTGTGAAAACCTGCTATGGGATGTCTTTCTGTATGCTTTAAACATGTGTTGTTCTGATTGGTTCATAAATAAAGCTGTATTGGCCCTTATGGCAAGGCAGCATAGAGGCAGACAGAAAGTACAAGCAGATAGCCACCAAAAAAAGGTAAAAGGGAAGAGATGCTGCTAGCTGCCATCAGGAGAGCCAAGATCTAAAAGCCACATAGCAAAGTATAGATTCATAGCAATGGATTAATTTAAGATGTAAGAGCTAGCCAGTGAAAATTCTGAGCCATTAGGCCATTGGTTCAAAAATAATATGAACCTCTGTGTGTTTATTTGGGACCAAGTGGCTGCAGGATGTGGGTGGGAGAGATTAGTCCTGACTGCAGATACCAGGAAGGACACCAAATAACTTCCAGGTACAAAAACCAGGTAATAAGTACCTCAGTGTGAAGTCATATAATAAATATTTCCTTTTGTGTCTTTAAATCTCACTTCAGTTGTTAATATTCTGGGTACCCTTCCACCTGTGGAACAATCACTACACTCCACATTGTATAATGGGCTGTACAAGCTAGCTAGCCACATTGTGTTTAGGAGGAGGGAAGGAAAGTGCCTACAGAGGGCAGAAAGATAGTAGGCTCTGCTATTGGAGCCAGGGGCAGGTGCTATTGAAATGCTAATCTCTGCTGGTTCAGAAAAGGTCTGGGTTTGGGGTGGAAGGCAGGATCAGGAACCATTGGGCTGTGACTTTAACCAAAGTGTAACTCTATGGGAGATACTCTTGTAACTCAGGCCTCAGTAGCCAATCAGGCCTTCCAGGTCACCTGTCAGTCAGAAGTTGTATGGGTCTTTCTGGCCACCAGCATCATGCTTGGCTTCCAAGAGAATCTGACACCACTGCTTTTGTGTGCTGTACTGTGAGTGCTGCTTCAGGGAGCTCAGCAGAAAGCAGGATCAAGGTGAAAAACCGTGACATGATGAGTGAGGGGCTGCTGTCCCCAGACTGGGAGAAGTGGTCAGTTGAGTCATGGTAGCCAGTGTGGTGGGTCCTCCCATGACTAGGTGGGAGCCAGTGTCCTGACGCACAGTTTAGTACATTCCTACCTGGTCCTGTATGGTGCAGCATCCTGCTCATCCTTCATTCTCCAGAATGACTCTGCATGTGCATGCATATTCTTTGCAATTATTGGGGCTGACTGACAGCCTCTGTGTAATTTCACTCCACTCGTTGCATCTATACAAAGCATTGGGCCTGGGACTGTGCTTTGAAATACCCTTGATGTGGACCTCACTGTGAAATGCTGGCACCCTTAATGCATGTGTTCTTGCTATGGAACACATATTTGCCAAACACAGAGAGGCTTGGTCCCCGAGTATCTTCCAGAAGTACTACACTTTGAGCTTTTCACATTATGGTTTAGGATCCATCTGGAGTTAATTCTGTGTAGTATTTCCTATGTAGAGTAGCACTCCACTGCTAAACTATGAAATAGAAGAGGAGAACTGATTGTAGTAGAATAGATGGTATGAAGGCTTACTGTTGGTTAAATGGCAGGGGAGGGTGCTGATCGGGGGATCATGCTGGCGGGACCATGCTGGCGGGGGAGGGTGCTGATCGGAAGAATCACAAGCCATGGTTAACTTTTTAGAGCTTTATTGGGAGAGGGCAGGGAGAGAGAGAGAGAGAGAGAGAGAGAGAGAGAGAGAGAGAGAGAACAGAAGGAGAGAGCAGAAAGAGAAGGGGACATACACAGGGCCCACCCACTTGTTAGGCTGGGATGCCATCACAGGATGGTGACGTAATTAAGGACAGAATCCTTACATCCCAGACTTTTGCTTATTATAAAAAAAAGCAGGTAGATGGGAATAGGGGCATCGTTCCTCTCAAAAACTGCTTCCAGGTGACTTTTGGACGTCGGTTGGCTCTTAGGGGAATGGAGAAGGGGAGTCTTCTGAGGTAGACAGGTGTTGTGGGATGCTGTCTGTCATCCATTTGCTCTGGAGATATGTATCTCTCTTGGCTGTGGCTAGGAACTTTCTGTTTGACAAGATGCTGGTGACACAAAAAAAAAGCTTAGAGAGAAAAGAATCATAATTATTTTATGTTGGTAGATCCAGCCTGTCCAGATGAATTTTGAAACATGTTAAACTTTATCAGAGACAGATTATTTTAAAGCACCTGTTTCCTTTATTAGTTCAGCATCCAGGAGACAGGTTATCAATTGTTGAAAGCATCTCACAGTAATAATAGACGTTTATATTAAAGTCTTTTTATAGTGCCCAGATGCTTTTGGGTCTGAGGGGTGTAAATACCTTTAGCTGTTACAGTTTCTTACTTGATGATCTCTGGATTCCTGTTCTGTGGTGGTCCTGTATCATTGGCTGAACAGTGAGTTAGAGCAGGGAACTGGGAAGAGAAAAGCTTGTGGTGCATGAGAATTTTTTTTTTTTGGAACTAGGGACAAGGCAAAGATCAGGGCCCTGTCTGTATGCACGTGAGAAACACAGGCAGTGGATCTGGAGTGAAGCAATGAGCTCTTATTTTAGGTGGAAATCTTTTTTCATTAAGTAACTCTGAAAGTGCAATTAAATCTGGTGAGGTGGTAAGGCTGTCCTCTGTACCCAACAATAAAGGGGAGGTGGCATCCCAAAACTCCCAGGACTGAGTTAGTGGCTCTGGTGTCCAGAAGGAAAGAAACAGATTGCTCCCCTGCTGTGTTCTGTGTTCTCTGCCATGTCTGTAGCCAAGCCTAGGTCTGCTGGAAGTCTTAGCTTGATGTACCCATGCATCTTGGCACCTGGGGGCAGTCAGCTGACACTTTGTCTTTCTGTAAGGGAGGGCTGCATCCCAAATACCACAAAGATAAGTAGTATGCTAACCCTGCTTGGTAGAGATTAGTATGATAACATGTAAATGTTTGTTCCCCAGGATTAACCAGCTACATTCCTATAACAAAGGAGATAACCCTGATTTATAACCAGCAGAAATGACCACACTTCCATTAAAAAAACATTCCCTAAATGCTGCTCAAGGCACCATTACAGGGTCACACCCAACATTACATCCTAGTTTGCCATAAAGGTATATTAATTCCAGAACAGGGACATCTGTCTATTTGAAAAGTCATTTTGAGTCAAGGTCTTTTATGTTGCTTGATGTGGACTTGAACCTTTCTGTGTCCCCACAAGGCATTGCCCTTGATATCCTTCTGATTAACCACCCTAAATTCTTGGATTACACTTCTGTAGCACCACAGAGTTCTATAATTACCGATTTGAGTCCCATAGTGAACTGTCCATTGCAGAAAAGGAAGTGATTTGAATGTGGAGCATGGCTTCTCCCTTCAGACCAGAAGAGGGGGAACATTGGGAGTGGCCTGCAGGCAGGAGACATGGCCTATTGACAGGAACTTGGCCTGCAGACAGGGTGGGGCCTGTAGACAGGATGTGGGGCCACCTGTGTTCTTCCTTCTTTCCCCTCTGCCTGAGATGGCAGGAGCTGTAGACAGGAGGCAGGGCCAACTGTGACCTTCTACCTTTTCCCTCTGCCTATGAGGGGTGGGGCCTGTAGACAGTGGGCAGGGCCACCTGTGTCCTTCCTTCTTGCCCCTCTGCCTGGGAGGGCGGGTCCTGTAGACAGGAGGCATGACCTGCAGACAGGGCCACTGTGTGCACTGCAGGGTGAAGGAGACTAGACAAAAACTAGACCATGACTAAAGTTGAAGGCAGTGAGCCACAGGGGCCTCCATTACAAAGAAGGACTGATGAGGTAGAGTGGGTGACTTTCTCTGTAATTTTCCTGCATGTATTAATTCCTTCCATGTGAATGAAGACAGATAGAATTGGTGTGTGCACAGTTTTTGGGAGGATAGCTTGAAATACTAAAAGTCTTCAATTTCCTAATAGCAAGCTCTCCTATGCAGATATGTGCAATCATGTTCGACACAGTTAAGTCAGCAGAGAGGTTAGAGACACAGGCCTTTGGCTATAACTCCATGTGTCAGCTTACAGCACTCAGTGACTAACATTTTACATGGGACAAAGTCATACAGCCTCTTATTAATGGTTTTCTCTCTACCATGGTGGTGCCTACTCCATGTCAAAATCAGTATATCTAAGTATTCTTCAAATTATTTTTATCATTTTAAAACATCCATTATTGGTATCTTTTTTAAAAGATTTATTTACTTATTAGGTATACAGTGTTCTGTTTGCATGTATCTCTGCAGGCCAGAATAGGGAGCCAGATCTCATTGCAGATGGATGTGAGGCACTATATGGGTGCTGGGAATTGAACTCAGGACCTCTGGAAGAACAGCGAGTGTTCTTAACCTCTGAGCCATCTCTCCAGGCCTATTGGTATCATTTTAAAAATTCATTTTAAGTACAATACTGCTAGTTTTTTTCTATTTTCAATGTTTCACTGTTTAAGAATTTCATTCCATTTTTTCTTAAGTGTTCTTAATTTATTTATATCAGTTTAGAGCAGTGTTTCTCAACCTTAGGGGTCATGGCTCCCTTTGGGGGATCAAATGATGTTAGCAACAGACAGGCCTAAGACCATCAGAATGCAGAGATATGTATGTTACAATTCATACCAGTAGCAAAAAACATAGTTATAAAATGGCTCTGAAAGTAATTTTATAATTGGGTGGGGGTCACTGCATCATGAGGAACTGTATTCTAAGGTCACAGCATTAGGATGGTTGAGAACCACTGGTTTAGATCAATATATCGTGCAGCTCTGGCTTGCCTCATACTATAAAATTGAGAATTGCTTTGAACACCGAATCTTGCCTCTGCTGCCCAGTGATGGAAAGACAGTCCTGAAACGCCTTCCAGGTAGAAAAAATAGACCAGTGAATGAGTATCCTCCAACTTCTCTATATTTTATTGTGAATTTACAGGGGAAGTGGGATCTGTGTAAGAATTGACTTCACTAGCCAACTCTAAAGCAGATGTAGTCACAGGAGAGAAATTGAGGGGAAAGAAAGAGAGAAAGGCTTCCTGCTGTGACAGGAATTGATAACAGAAATGAGTAATGTGGTGATCAATTATAGATGATCAAGAAATATGACTGGCCAGTTCTTGGGTCCCCAGACAAGACAATTAGGAATAGAGGTAAAGCACTGAATATGTGAAATCAAATTATTGTATGTGAAATCAAATTATTGTAGTCATACCAATTCAAACTAAATAGAACTGGATAAAATGGTGTGGCCCTCTCTAATATATGGCTGTGTTTTCCACATTTATGATGTATACTGTTTTGCCCCAAAACATTGTCTCCAGACCATTTCTATTTTCTCCATCCTCTGAGAAACTGAGTAAGGTAGAATTAAAAAGGAATTGGCTGATTTCTTGGACAAAATATTGATTCTGTTGAGAGTTTTTTACTGATGACTCATTCAGGTCTACAGTGAAAAAGAAACAAGTGGTGCAGAAACAAATGAAAAGTCAGTGTCCACATCCCTTTCATCCTTATTTTAAAAATTTACTCTTCTTTTATACAATACGTAGAGAAAAACAGCCTGATGTAGTTTCAAATGACAGTCCTGTGGTGAATCAGAGGCAAAAACAATAGCAAGAAATTTAACATTATTAAAGGGAAAGCCCTTCTCATCATGTGAAGCCTAGTATGGCACTCTAGGGAAGGACTCCATCCATCTACACTTTCAATTTATGGAAGGAATAGGTAACTGATTCCAATGTGAAGAATCAACTTCATACAGAACCTGCTGTAACTCTGGTCTAAGCATGGCAGCATCCATCACAACTTAGAAGTCATGTGGCACTGGTTCTAGAAACAATAACGATGGAAAACCTTTAGGTCATAAATTCTTCCTCTGTGGTTTCAATTCAGCACTGTTGCATCCATCTATGTTTGGTAAAGTCAGAAACCCAGTGAGGAGGCTGTGAGGGTTCATTGCATGAAGCTGTGAAGATGAAGCCAATGCTGTGTCTTGAGATGACAGGATGTTGCAATACCCAAGTGTACCTGAAGTTTTTCTGGTCCTGCCCAGTCCTGAGTCACTCAGACTCAAATAAGCACACAGAGGCTTATATTAATTAAACTGCTCAGCCATTAGCTCAGGCTAACTATTGACTAGCTCTTACACTTAAATTAACCCATAATTCTTATTTATGTTTAGCCATGTGGCTTGTTACCTTTTCCCAGTTCTGCCTTCACATCTTGCTTCTGCTGTGTCTGACTGGTGACCCTTGACTCAGCCTTCCTGTTCCCAGAATTCTCCTCTCTCTTTGTCCCACTGATACTTCCTGCCTGGCTACTTGAAATCAGCACTTTATTTATTAACTAATCAGAGCAACACATTCAAAGCATACAGAGGGATATCCACAGCACCCAAGTTATGAGACATCTGCCATGGAGAGCTACATACAGAGAGTGGAAGTAGCAAAGGAGAGACATGTATGAAAATTTTTAGGGATATAGTTATCTAAGCCCATTGAGAATGAAGACCAATCTGTCTTTTGTTTGCCCTGCTGAGTTTTAGTCTTGCCTTGGTCCAGTCTTGTTATACTGTGCCCACACCCCTTTCTTTCTTTTTTAAAAAAATTATTCTTCTCTCATATAATATATCCCAACTGCAGTTTCCTTGAGATACCCCAGATGTCTGGCCTTCAGAACAGCACTCAGGGTTCAAAGGGAAAGCTATGACTATTCTATCTGAGGGTTATTAGAGAAAATAAGAACACTCACATACTTTTGATGGTTTCTTTTCTTTATTCTCTCATGTTGTTCTCATCATGCTGTTCTCTCTCATTGCTCTGTCCTATCATATCTTTTTACAGTTTATATATTCCTACAAATGCTTTCAGGCAATAAAAGTCACAAAAAGTTGTATTCATAGGTAAAACATGACTAAAAACAGAGACATCCTGACATTTCTCATGCAATATATCTATGTTGCCTCTCATGACCAAGGAAGGGGCTATGTGTAAGCTTCAATTATCCATGAAGACCTGTAGCTTCTCACAGCTTGGGCTTCGGGTCAGAGCAATCATTGATTAGACACTGCAGAACTCTGAGTTACCTTGCTCCAGCATATCTTGCAGGCAGGACAAGTGTGGTTCTAAAGTTTTATGTCTGGATTGGTGTCCCATTCCCACCACTAGGAGCCTTATGTGGTTACAGAAGATGGATGGGTCAGCCTGTCTTCTTGATTACAAGGAGTCCTCACTGATGTCACCCTTATAGGTTGCAGGTAGTTTGCCCTGTATCGTTTCTACATCTCCTGCTGAAAGCTTCCCTATTCCAGTCATCTCTCTCTGTCTTTCTCCCCCCACATCCCTTCCTTACTCACCTGACCCTTCCTGTTACTATCTCCTCCTGCCTCCAGTGAACCCACTAAATCTATTCTATTTTCTCTTCTCAGGGAGATTCATGCATCAAAAGCACAGACAGATATTTATATTTTGTAACAGTAGCAAAAAGATAGCTATGAACTAGCAGTGAAAATGGTTTTATAGTTGAGGGTCACCACATCATGAGGAACTGTATTAAAGGATCATAGCATTAGGAAGATTGAGAACCACTGGTTTACATAGATGTCTCCTATAGCTCAGGCTTGTCTCACATTATAAAATTGATGATTTCTTTGAACACCAAATCCTGCCTCTGCTGCCCAGTGCTGGAAGACAGTCCTGCATCTCCTTCCAGGCTGAGTGATGACTGGTCTTTCGGAAGGAAAAAAAGGCCAGTGGATGAGCATCCTCCAACTTCTCTGGATTTTATTGTGAATTTACACATAAAGTCAGACCTGTGCAAGAACTGAGTTTGCTGACCAATATTAAAGCAGGTGTAGTCACAGCACAGAGAGGGATGTGCAAGAAAGAGCATGTAAGCTTTCCTGCTGCAACATTACTTTATATTAGAAATGAATAATGAAGTCATCAATTTTAGATGATCCATAAATGTCCTGACTGGTCATTTTTTGGGTCCACAGACCAGGCAATCAAGAATCTGGAAAAAGAACTGAATGTTTGTGAAAGAAAATTACTGTAGTTACACCAGTTCATTCTAAATAGAAGAACTGGATAAAATGATGTGACCCTGTCTAATATATATATTGCAGGTTTCAGATGTATACTATTATGCCCAGATAATGGGGAACCTCAAAAGACCACCAGGGAGAATGAATCCCATATGTGACAGCAAAGAGCCTTTATTTTCAAGCTCTGAGCTTGGTCTCTCCATATGTCAGACATAGCAGTGAGAGTAGAGAGCCTGGAGGTAAGGCATGGTAGAGTTTTTATCATAGCAGAAGTTTGGATGAGGGGATTTCCAGGGTTCAGGACCCTGATTGGCTGACATTTGTCTAGTGTGTATCTATAAAACTGAAAAGATGTGTGCTAAACTCAGGGACATCTGGCCATCTTACCTAACCTTATCTAATGGTTGGAATGTTTGGGAGGTCAGATACTTCCCCTTATGTAGGCCTTCCCTGGATGGGATCAGCTTATACCTTTTCCAGGGTCTTTTCCTGCCAGTAAGCCTGTCACAGAAGCTTTGTCTGGGCCTCTAAGCCTGTCATGGCAATGGAGTGGTCAAGCTGTTATGGCCCCTCACATATGCCCCAAAGAGGCATGACGTGAGTAGTACTTGCTGTGCTGTAACACAAATCTCTAGTCTCTGGAGAACATGGCCAGGAAGCCTGTTTCAACTTTTTAACAGAATTATTTGGGATTATTTTCACTATCTCTTCCCTGCCTCCAACCCCTCCAATAGGCCCTTAATTGTGTTCTAATCCATGGCCTCTTTTTTAAAACAACAGTTACTGTTTGAATGTGACTTGTGTTTAGTTTCTGGACTGCCCAGCTATGAAGTAAAGGGCTGGCTGCACTGGACATTGAGTGTCTAATGCAATGTGCACACATAGGACCCTGTGCCTTGGAAGAGGAAGAGCAAGTGCCCCGGAAGATTGGAGGATTTTTCTAAACTACCAGTATCCCCGATTATGGTGCTCTCTGACCATAGTTTGGAAGGGAAACCTGGGAGGGCTTTTGCTCTCTGAGTCATATGATCTCTGCTCACCCAGTAGGGGAACTGCTAATGTCCTGAATCACAACTGGGTGGTCCTAGCTGTTGAGGAAATCTGGGAAGGTTTAGCAGTCAGGAGCACCAATAAGAGGTAGCTTACAGGTTCTTTCCAGGATTCTCCTCTTGTTCTTCTGTAGGGAGCTGTAAGCAATTCTACAAGCCATGCCATGGTGAGTGTGGGGTCCACTTTCCCCAGACCATGAAGAGCAAATTGGCTGAGCTGTCAAAGCTGATTGGACTGAGATGGAACATAAGCTAGACTGAGGTTCTGTTCGTCTCTGTGGTGACCTGGGTAGTGGCCCTTGACCTCTGAGCTTTATTGAGTATGGATTCCTGCTGCGGGCCGCAGGAATATATCATAAGAACTCAGCTGGTTATGGCAAAGTCCCTACCTGGAGGAATCAGGAAATTCCTCCAGAGGAAGCCAAATCCCAAGGAGTTTTTGGTGTTACTTGGCTTGTTATATATCAGCTGTGTTGTGTTATGAAAATCATGTGTGCCTTCATAGTTTTCCCAATTGACTTTTCCCTAATTAGGGCTAACAGTGTAGACTGATCACTCTCTGGACATTCCAGGTATTTGGAGAATAGCCTCAGGAAAGGTTTTCTCTGGAATCAGATATCTCCTTTGGCCACTTTCAAGGACTAACAGTAATAACAGTCTCCTGATTTAAGGTAAATTCCACAAGGAGACACCACCTAGGTCAGGTGGATGTTAAGTAATAGCTTTACACAATTTAGCTCAGACCCTCCTTTCTTACAGCCTTACTAACTTTATAGACCTCTAACTCCTTACCTAACCACTTCTAGGAATATTTAGATAACCTTCTGTGCTGACAACTATGCTCAGCCAGAACCCCAGTTCAAGCCTCCCTGTAATTATCACCATTGGCAGCATCGGGCCAGGTCCATCCCCAGATAGAGGAAAGTACCTTATCAGAGATACCTACGTACTTTCTAAGAACAGACTTAAGCATCCAGGCTACCCATTTGAGAAGGCCTGGCGGATGTGCCAATTAAGCTTTACTTCCTGCTTTCCCAAATCTTACCTCTAGTTCCAGTTCTCCCTTTAACTATCACCAGAGGCATCTAGCTGTACACAGGTTGCCTAGTGACTGAGGACACTTTCCCCCACCCTGCAGAAAAACGGCAGATAGCTTGGACAGATAGGAGCCACAGGAAAAAAGAAGACAGTTTTACTTTCTCCCATTGACCTAGCAACTTATAGATTCTTAACATTTTCTACTAATCACGTTTAGGATTATAGTTGAGCACATAAGAGCCCTCTTCTCAGATATTACCCAAATTTAGCCTTTTGTTAATTCATTTCCCCATTGGTCACTTCCCTTTGGGGTTGCAAATGATAATTAACGGTTATTGCCTCTCAGTGTGATTCTTATCACCCCTCCGTTTGACCCTGGAACCCTGGCTATATAGACCAGGACTTCCAGGGCACGGGACGGAGAAGAGAAAGGAGAATGGAAGAATTAGATGGGTAAGAACTTGAGAGGAACAAACTGAGACAGGGAAGAACTAGATTGAAGGGCTAGAAGAGAGTACTAGAGGAACGAGATGGAAGATGAGGAAGAGCCAGATGGGAAAGCCCTAGCGGGGTAAGAACAAGGAAAGAAGGACCTAGATGAGGCAGAATTAAGATGAGAGAATTAAGATAGAACTTAAGAGGGAACAGTAGACAAACAGAGAGAAATCAGGCAAGAAAGGAGCTAGACACGAGAGCAGAACAGAAGCTGTGTGGAGAGAGAACTATCACAGAATAATAAAGTGTATGAACTAAAGAGTTTCCTGTACATAGATTCATTTCATTTCATCAAAGATTAATTATCAGCTGGTTGTAGATTCTTCCCGGACCCTGGGAGGGGACTATCGAGGGGCTGGACCCCCATAGTCCTCGATAGATTCCCTGGGGAGCAGGAGGCTCTGCCATCCTGGCATGGGAGACTAAGTGCTTGCAATATCACTTTCTCAAGCTATGTATTTGAGGCTTGCCTCAAATTGTCTAGTTGAGAATTGCTCTGAACACCTAATCCTGCTTCTGCTGCCCAACACTAGGTTGACAGTCCCAAAAGTCCTACCAGTCTGGCCCTGACTGGTCAGTGAGAAGAAAAAACTGTCCAGTTAATGAGTGACCTCCAATCTCTCTGGCTTTTAGTGGGGGACTAGTAAATGAAGAGGGACCTGTGTAAGAAGTGAATTTATAGACCAACTTTGAATCTGGTAGAGTCACAGTGAAGAAAAGGAGAGGCAGGATGGTGGTTGAAAGTTTTCCTATTTCAATAGTAGTTGAGATTAGCAATGTGGAATTATGTAATCACTTTCAGATGCTCCAGAAATGTCCTATTTGGCCATTTCTTGGTGTTCACAGACTAGGCCAATCAAGCATCTGGATAAAGAACTGATGTTATCTTGAAACCACTTTGCTATAGTTACAGTAGGTTAACCAAAATAAATCTGTGTAAAATATTATGGCCCTGCCTAACAGGATTGTTATTTTTTTTATTTTAGATGTAACCCTGAGATCAAAGTTTTGAGAAAATTTTGATGTGCTATAATACAAATCCTTAGTCTGTGGAGTACATGGTCATAAAGCCTATTTCAACTTTTCAAAATAATTTTTGAGATTATAAAACTACATCATATCCACATTTTCTTTCCTGTCTCCAAGCCTTTCCATGACCACTCATTGTTTTCTAATTCATGGCCTGTTTTTCTTTAACAACAGTTACACAGTAATATCAGTTACTGTGTACTGTGTGAATGTCAACTGTGTTTGGGTGTAAGACTCCCAGCTATAAAGCAATGGGTAAGCTACACTGCACATTGGGTGTGTAATACAATGTTCTCACAAAGGACCCTGTGCTTTTGATGAGGAATGGGATGTGCTCTAGGAGAGAGGAAGAATTTCTACTAAAATACAAACTTTCTTGACTCAAGCCCCATTGGAAGTAATGTGCTTTCCGAATCATTTGATTTCTGGTCACCCAGTAGGTGAGCTGTTATTATTCTGAGTTCTAGATGGATAGCCTTAGCCAATGAGAGACTCTGGGAAGGCATATCAATCAGGAGTCCTAGTGGCAAGTAGCTTGAAGGTTCTTTCCAGGATTCTCCTCTGCTTCTGCTGTAGGGAGTTGTAACGAAGAATACAAGCCATGTCATGGGGGTGTAGGGTGTTCAGAGAAGGTCTGCTGATCTGTCATTTTTGCTAGAATTTGGTTGGAATGCGAGTCAAACTGTGGTTCTGTTGGTCCATATAGTGACTTTGTCAGTTGTCTTTGTCCTCTGAGCCTACCTGTGTATGGATTTCCTGGGGAGGGGGAGACTCTGTAGCCCTGGAATGGGAGGGTATGCTGCTTTTAGTTTCACTATCCAGTGTGCACACACAGGCAAGCTTTTGCTGTGCAGTGGGAAGGTAGACTGGAAAACTGAAGGTCTGGTTTTTAGAAGTTCTGAATATGCATTCCTCTTTCATGTTTGTCTTATAAATGCTATAAATAATTTGGATGGTAGAAAGATGATAATGTGGATGATCTTTCAGTAATATGTCATTAGATTTCTTCTAACTTTCTGCTACCAATAACACCAAAGGTGTTTTTCAGTGAAATTTCATTCTAGGAATCAAAAGGAGTTTCTGATCTGCAGTGATTTCTCCGGTGGATATAGTTTTGGGTGGGTGGACAGGGTAGAATCAACACCTTGTGCCATAATCCACGAGACAGTAAGCATTCATAACTAATCTTTGTTTCATGAGTTTCAAGCTGCTTTGTGGCCCAAAAGAAAGCCTGTTACATACCCCCCCTTACTCTGTCTCAAACAGATTGTTTTACTTTTCTTACTTATATGTCTATACACATAAATAAATATAAGCTCCTGAGTCCATTTCTCATTTCTTCTATTTATATGATTTTAGTGTAGACCACTTTGTTTTAGATAACCTACTAGGAGGCTCATCCTTGGGAAAAAACAATTCTCCCTCTCAAGAGTTATTAGTTTCCTATAGTACTTTGTCTAGGGAGAGGGTCTCATTAGATCCTTTCCTGGACTTTCTTAGTATGTGTACTAATCATATTTTCTCCTTCACCTGAGATCTTCTTGCAGTGCTTGGGTATCTGTCTACCTTGCCAGATGTGACTCTGGGTTCCCAGTTCCTGTATTATTCCAGCTCTGGAGATCCAGGTCTCTTCTTCCAGTGCCCTGTGGGTGCAGTGAATTGGCTATCCTGCTGTCTCCACTGTCCTTGATCTTAGAACAGCTCTCCAATTTAGCTGCCAAGCACTCCCCATTCTTACTCTTTTCCCCAAACTGAAGTCATTACAGGATTCCCAAGTCCTCTGAGTCAGGCTAAAAATAATGTCTGGAAGGGCATTTCCAGGGAGGGGGGAATCTGCATGCTATGTGGATGTGTCTGTGAGGGTCTTGCTTGGGGCTGCATCAGCAGATTGCTATAGATTCCTCCCTGGTTTGCCTCAGGGAGAGGGTGTGTTTAGGAAGTGTTTTGCAGACTTGGCCCAGGGAGGCAGGAAGGCAGGGCTGCACAAGCTCATGGGCCCTGTGCACAAATGCTGCTCTTGTCTTGCCTATCTCAAATATCTGTAGAGCTTAAGGGGGTATTCATGGACTGTCACCTGCCCTGATCCTTTGCAGTCCTGGAACTATTCCCTGGATTCCCACAGGACCTGATGATGGTATCCAGGCTGATGAAGAAACCCAGTGAGGTGGCGGTCACAGTGCTGCTGCTGTAGCTGTTAGGAGTAGAAGGATGAGGGGAAGGGGAATTGCTGTGGGATGTTCTGTATGGCAAATGTGTTGCTAATAAAACACTGATTGGCCAGTGGCAAGGCAGGAAGTATAGGCGGGACTAACAGAGAGAATTAAAAGAACAGGAAGGCAGAGGGAGTCAC
>CABHPQ010001345.1:47737-59243 GCA_902168405.1 Peromyscus aztecus
AAGGACAGTTAGCAAGAAGCCTGCCATGGTCATACAGTTTGTAAGCAGTATAAGTCTCTGTGTTTACTTGGTTGGGTCTGAGCGGCTGTGGGACTGGCAGGTGAAAGAGATTTATCCTGACCATGGGCCAGGCAGGAAAACTCTAGCTACAGGGAATAACCCAACAACAGCTTGCCATGGTCATATAAGTGAGAACCTAATGCAGGGAAAATGAGGGAGGCATCCACCTACCCTTTTTAAGGACCTTCCTGCCACCAGGGTACCTTCTGATTCTTCAGTTTCTAGGACGCTCTCGAGACATGTTGAGTCTAAATGCCTTCCAAATACTTCCTGGTGCCCAGCTGCTTTACAGAGCTTTGCATGGGTTCCCCACTGCCTCTGAGACTTCAGTTATTGCTAGAGTCTTGGAATGTTCATGGATCAGCATGGGTGATCCTCATAGGTGAGCTCCTTGGTAAAACTGGAAATGTTATAGGACAAACAAACTCATAATTGTTGTTTTGAGGCATTTGTGATTTTGTAGTTAAAATTCTAGTTACATTGGCTATTATCAGAATTATAGAGCTTGCTGATATTATAAATTGCTGCTGTTCCTATAGATTGTGGCTAGAGGAGTCAGGGTTAGACAATTGTTTGGAAGCTTCCTCTTGTATAGAAAACTGTCATGTTTTGAATAATGAGCCAATGGTATAGAATGAAATATTCAATGGAATTTGTTTTATATATTCAATGTATATTAGTTTATATTTGTTTTATAAATTCTGTATATTCAATATATATTATTCATTAAACTATACAATGTGAGTTTTAGGCTAGTTGGAGCTTTCTAATGAGATCCTGTCTCAAACAACAGAGCAAATTTATATTCAATTATATTTGTGAGTGTGTGTGTGTGTGTATTATTGAGAAATATCTTCCTATCATATTCACTATGTAGGCCAAATTCAAGGAGATCTGACTGGCTCTGTTACCATCCTTCTCTATATTCATTTCTGTTACTGATTTGACAGGGACCAGTGGCTGACACCAGAAATGACTTTTAGAGTTATTGTCCTTAAACTCAGGACCTCTGCAGAGGTTAAAATGGAATACTTCAGTGCATTTTGGAAAATGTTTTCAGGATGAGTCAATACAAATCAGAGTTGGAATTTTAGTTTGAGACAGGGTTTCTCTATGTATTTCTAGCTTTCCTTAACTCAGAATGTAGATGAGGTTTGCCCCAAACTCGCAGATATCTGCCTTCATCTGCCACCCAAGTATTAGAATATAACATGTGTGCCACATCATCCAATTGCAGTGTTATTATTTATTTACTTCTGTCTGTTTGTTTGTATTTATTTATGTACTACATTTATGTGTGTAAAGATGTGCATGTGTGTCACAGTTTGGGTGTAAAAGTCAGAGAATAATTTGGGGAATTGGTCCTTTCCCTTCACCATGTTTGAAATAGGGTCTCTAGTTTGCTATCCCATCTAAATAGGCTTGCAGGATTTCGCCTGACTGCTTTTTCTCTTGCCTTAAAAGCACTGGATTATAGGCATGCACTGTTGCAACTGTCTTTATAATGTAGAAGTAAAGGGATAGTTGCAAGGTGAGCACTTTATCTGTTAAACCATTTCCACAGCTCTGAAGTTTATTAAGTAGAGAATCTGGAGTGAGTTTGTTTTGAGACACAGTCTCACTTTGTAACCCTGTCTGGCCTGGAAATCACTATGTAGTAGGTAGGGTAGGCCTAGATCCACCTGCTTCTACCTCATATGACCACACCTGGGTAAAAAGAGATGTTTATCATGGATTTGGCACAGATATTAGCAGAAAGAAAGAACATTTGGTAAGTGTCATTTTGTGAGGGAGAGCCACACTTAATTGACAGAAAGCCATGTTACAGTTTTGGTGACTTTGTAAGATCTATTTCAATGGGTTCTTAAGAAGTATCTCTCTGTGTGTGTCTTTCTCTTCTCAGTGTCTCTCTGTCTCTCTCTCCTCCTCTTTGGTCACAAGATCATAGGTCAGTTCCTGAGGAGGCTTAATGGGATTTTGATTAACTAAGATAAAATCATGGGTCAGATGAGTGCTGCACTGTACATTACTATCCATGAGGTTCACAGTTCTGGCCTGCAATCCTCAGAAAATTGTTGCTTGCATCTAGGAAAGGAATAAGTCCATACTCAAAAGGTATTGTATACTTTGGCCTCAAACATGTATCATTGGTATTTGAGATATTACTAAAACAAGGAAGTTTTTTTTCTTTCTACAAAACAAATTTTGTTAATTTTGTGTGATGGTTAATATTGATTTTCAACTTGGTAAGATCTAGAATCAGCCAACAGAGACTCTTTCAGGCATACCTGTGAGGATTTACGTAGATCATGTTATTCTCTGGGGTGTACTTATGAGAAATTAGCTTGTATATTATGTTCATTGAGAAAGGAAGACTCTTCTCCTTTCCAGAAGTGATAGCACAATTCCATTCCATGGTCTTGGTACTGAATTTTGTAATAAGAATCATTTATCATTCTCTGGCTCCTGACTGTGGATACAGTATGTTCAGGTTAAAATCAGAATCCACATACAGCAGGTTGAAGGAATAGAAACTACCCTTGCTTGCTATTTGACTAGAGCCAAGATTGTCTCATAGTTTGCTGGGATTCTTCTGCCTTGGTGTCTTGACTGTCAATCCATGATTCAAGGGCTCATGGATAGCTTATGACCTGTAACTGATTTTACACACTGCAAAGAGGACACTGCTTACAGTGGATAGCTGGAGGTGTTTTAGATTCTAGAGCCATACTATAACCAAGGACAGCTCCAGGTGTGGAATAGAACTGGCTCTGTGTGCTAGTGATGGCAAAGCCTGAACACACACAGTCTGTGAGAGCCCAGAATATCATTAAGGGTCTCAGAATTTGCACAATGTGATACAGGAAGCCAATTAAAAAGGGGGAGAACAGGAGCATAGCTTCCTGTTTTGGTTTCCTAAAATGTGATTGATTATTTGCTATGTTCCTGTTGTTCCCTCTTTGAAAACAGTGGACTGGGCTGTTACTCATTCTTTTTCACAGAATATTCATTTATGAGACTGTAGACTCTTTTAATATTGGAATTTTTAAAGACTATGATGGCAAGCATATTCTAAAGAGTCATTTGTCTCACTTTCTTTGACTAACAACTAGTCAAACAGTGGACTCCATGAAGTTGTAATTTCCCTGGGAATCTCATTGCAGGAAAACTGGGTCCTCAGGATGAAAATGTCTCTACTGAAGAAATGTTTACTACTTATCTAATTCAGGGCTGGAGAGACAGGACTTGAAATTGGGGGAAGGTTTTAGAGATGGGAAAATTCATTACATGACTTTATTAGAGTACTTATTTTTGTCTATCTTTTGCCTTCTATCTAAAACTTTTAGGACCCCAAGGATAGATTAGTTACCTTATATCTTCATCATTAAACTAGTAAACCAGTAACCCTGAATAAATATCATGTTTTCATTGTTCATTAATAATGTGCCTTTTTTTCTTTTTGATTTCTTTCATATTACTTTCTTCCTGCCTTTCTTTCTTCGTTTTTGTTTTAAAGAGTAGTCTTAATATAAATCCCTGTCTGACCCAGGACTCACTCTATAGATTAAGCTGCCTTAGGACATCAGAGAGATCTGGCCACTTTTTTTCCCAGAGTGCCTGCATTATAGGTGGACACATCACAAGTGAATAATAACTTGGTTCACTTAAATGGCTTACTAAAGATGAATGATTGAGCCTGGCTGGTTAGTGTAGCAAGGTTATAGGCTCTGATCCTAACTATAGTAACAAAAGAAGGCTCTCATCAAATTTAGCCCTCCTGCTTTAAAGTCCACTGTCCTCCAAGTATGACCAATATAGTTTTACTTTATCATTGATTCTGTTATAACTCATCAAGGGAGTAGGGTAAGTCTCTGTCCTTATTCTCTAGATGATGAAACCCAGACTCATATATGTTTGATTTTGAATATGGTTAATTATAACTGCTCATCTCACTCCTCCTGTCATTCTAACTAAATGAAGGTGAAGCCACCTAGGTGAGGCATGGTGGGAGAGACCTGTAATCGTGGTATTTAGAAATTGAAGGCAGAAATTTTAGGATTTCAAAGTCATCCAAAGTGAACATGGTTAGTTCAGTATGGTGTGAGGCCCATGGAACCAAGAGAGATTGTGATTGGTTCAGAGAAGTGTCCATAGTCTTCCCTGCAGCTCTAGAGCCACAGGGCCATAGCCCCAGCAGGTGTCAGCTGAGTTATTGATACCCCAGGTTTTCTATTCTTGGTAATGTTTCATGACTAAGGCAGCCTAGGTCACTTTGGGGCCAGGCTTCTGATGCTCATTAAAGAGTAGAATACTCCTGCAGGTGAGAGAATTAGCCTCAGGTAAGGATAAACTCCCTAACTGCTTATCTAATGCTGCATGTTCATCTCTTTAACCATATACACACAACCAACAGAAATGGACTCAGCAGGTTTTATTCATATATTTGTGAGTACTTAATCACCCATGCTTAACAAGGAAGAAATTGGACGGAAGAATTTGTGAAAGAATGGAGAGAGGACAAAGGAAGGTGGAAAGTGATGTAAATTTTTTTATTAAAATGTACGAAAATATATTTTAAGTAAAAAAGCAGCTATAGCGATGGCTTAGAAGTAAACATCTCTTTGTGCTGTTCCTGAGGACACAGGTTTCATTTCCAGAAACCACCTGGTAGCTAATCATCTCCTATAGCACCAGTCTGAAAAAAATCTGAGGTCCTCTTCTGGCCTCTGAGGGTACTGCACACAGACATGTGCAAGCAAACATCCATATTCATAAAATAAAAATAAAGATAAAAAACATGGAATTTGCTGGGTGGTGGTGGTGCACGCCTTTAATCCCAGCACTCGGGAGGCAGAAGCATGTGGATCTCTGTGAGTTCGAGGCCAGCCTGGGCTACCAAGTGAGTTCCAGGAAAGGTGCAAAGCTACACAGAGAAACCCTGTCTCGAAAAACCAATATATATATATATGGAATTCTCTACAGTGATGTCACAGCCCTGAAACAGACAGCAGGCAGGGCTAGTTAAAATGAGCTTCTTGCCATCCTAAATAGAAGCAATTGTGAGCTTCCCCTGGGCCATCATGATCAGAGGCAAAAAGTAGCCTTATTCTGAGGTTAGAATAGCTCAGCAGAACTGTTCATCTAAGAACATCATCCATAGTACTAATAAGAGACTTATCCTTGATTTCTTTTGTTATTTGTGTCCTCTGCCCTTTGTATGGATGAGAATTAAAGGTAACGATACATCTTGTAAATGTATTAATATTTCTTTTAACCATAAATTATATTGTATAATCTGAAAGATAGATTTTCTCTATAAATCTTCATCTTCCTAAGTGTCTACACTTCCTGACACTATTTAAATTGTTCAAGGTAGCCCCAGACTTCCCTTCTGGACCAGAGGTGAGTTTACTGGCTCAGCCTAGACCCCATCCCTGGGCACCAGCCACTCTGGGGAAGACCTGCCCAACATGGCCCCAGGTTCTGGCCACCAGGCAGGTTCCCTTCTAGCCCTACCAGGAAGGCTCCCCTTCTCCAAGACCCCCGGAAGACCCTGCAATCTCCATGCCCTGCCCCCACACCCATCTGCCTGAGACCCCAGCGACTTCCTGAGACTTAGAGACCGGCCCCCAGCTCCCATCCTGCCCCTGGACTTCCCTTCTGGACAAGAGCTCCCATCCTGCCCCGGAGTTCCCATTTGGACAAGAGAGCTCCCATCTGAACAAGAGAGAGAGACTTCCTGAATCTGTCAGCTCTGTCTGGACCAAGTACACAGATAAGACTAAGAACGAACCACAAGGAGATGGGCAGACACCAAGGCAGAAGTACATACAACAAAATGAAGAGCAATACAGCATTACCAGAGCCTAGTCCTCCTCCAACACCTAGACCTGAACTTCAAAAATTAGAAGAAGCAGAAGAAAACGGCCTTATGAATAACATCATGAAGAAGGTAGAGGCTTAGATAGAGGAAAAGACAAAAAAATGGGAAGAATGCTATAAAAAATTAGAGGAAAGGACAATTAAAGTAGAAGAAAACTAAACTAAACTAAAGTCCTGGAAGAAAACAATAAAGTACTGAAAGAAAATCATGAAAAAGCAATGAAACAAATGAAGGAAACAGTCCAAGACCTGAAATCGGAAATAGAAAAAATGAAAAAGACACAAACAGAGGGAATGCGGAAATAGAAAATCTGAGGAAACGAACAGGAACTTCAGATGCAAGTATAACCAACAGAATGCAAGAGATGGAAGAAAGGATCTCTGGCGTTGAAGATACGGTAGAAGAAATAGATTCATCAGTCAAAGAAAACACTAAAGTCAACAAAGTCATGAACCAAAACGTCCAAGAAATTTGGGACACCATGAAAAGACCAAACCTACGAATAATAGGGATAGAAGGAGAAGAATACCAACTCAAAGGAACTGAAAATATATTCAACAAGATCATTGAAGAAAACTTTCCCAACTTAAAGAAGGAAATGCCTATGAAGATACAAGAAGCCTATAGAACACCAAACAGACTAGACCCCCAAAAAAAGTCCCCTCACCACATAATAATTAAACAACTGAACGTACAGAATAAAGAAAGAATATTAAGGGCAGCTAAGGAAAAAGGCCAAGTGACTTAAAAAGGCAAACCCATCAGAATAACACCCGATTTCTCAATGGAAACTTTGAAAGCCAGAAGGTCCTGGACAGAGGTAATGCAGACACTAAGAGACCATGGATGCCAGCCTAGACTAATATACCCAGCAAAACTTTCAATCATCATAGATGGAGTGAACAAGACATTTCAAGACAAAGCCACATTTAAACAATACTTATCCACAAACCCAGTCCTACAGAAAGTATTAGAAGGAAAATTCCAACATAAGGAAGTCAGATACACCCTCGAAAACACAGGCAATAGATAAAGCCACAAAAGCAAACCCCAAAGAAGAGAAGTATACACACACTACCACCAAAAATAACAGGAATGAACAATCACTGGTCATTAATATCCCTTAATATCAATGGACTTAATTCACCTATAAAAAGACATAGGATTACAGAATGGATATGAAAGCAAGACCCATCTTTCTGCTGCATACAAGAAACACATCTTAAACTCAAAGATAGGCAATACCTAAGAATAAAAGGCTGGGAAAAGACTTTCCAATCAAACGGTCGTAAGAAACAAGCGGGTGTAGCCATCCTGATATCCAGCAAAATAGACTTCAAACTAAAATCAATCAAAAGAGATCAAGAAGGGCATTACATATTCATCACAGGAAAGATCCACTAAAATGAAATTTCAATTCTGAACATTTATGCCCCAAACACAAGGGCACCCACATATGTAAACGAAACATTACTAAAGCTTAAACCACATATAAAACCCCACACTTTAATAGTGGGAGATCTCAACACCCCACTTTCACCACTGGACAGATCTCCCAAATAGAAACTTAACAGAGAAATAAAGGATTTAACTGATGTCATGACTCAAATAGACTTAATCGATATCTACAGAACATTCCATCCTAACAAAAAAGAATATACCTTCTTCTCAGCACCCCATGGAACCTTCTCTAAAATTGACCACATACTTGGCCACAAAGCAAATCTCAACAGATACAAAACAATTGGAATAAACCCTGTGTAGTATCAGACCACCATGGTATAAAGTTAGATTTCAATAACAACAAAAACGACAGAAAACCTACAATCTCATGGAAACTGAATAATGCTCAACTGAAGCACCAATGGGATAAGGAAGAAATAAAGAAAGAAATTAAAGATTTCCTAGAGATCAACGAAAATGAAGACACCATGTACCCAAACTTATGGGACACTATGAAAGCAGTGCTAAGAGGGAAATTCATAGCACTAAATGCCCACATAAAGAAGTTGGAGAAATCTCACACTAGTGACTTAACAGCACACCTGAAAGCTCTAGAACAAGAAGGAGCAAAGCCCCCCAGGAAGAACAGACGCCAGGAAATTATCAAAGTGAGAACTGAAATCAATAAAATAGAAACAAAGAGAACAATACAAAAAAATCAATGAAACAAAGAGTTGGTTCTTTGAGAAAATCAACAAGATAGACAAGCCCTTATGCAAACTAACCAAAAGACAGAGAGAGAGCATACAAATCAACAAAATCAGAAATTTAAAGGGGGACATAACAACAGACATCCAGGAAATCCAGAGAATCATCAGGTCATACTTCAAAAAACTCTACTCCACAAAATTGGAAAATCTAAAAGAAATGGATAATTTTCTGGATAGGTACCACATACCTAAGTTAAATCAAGACCAGATAAACTATTTAAATAATCCAATAACCCCTAAGGAATAGAAACAGTCACTAAAAGTCTCCCAAACAAAAAAAGCCCAGGACCAGATGGTTTCAGTGCAGAATTCTACCAGATCTTCAAAGAAGAATTAATACCAATTCTCTTCAAATTGTTCCACACAATAGAAAAAGAAGGAACACTACCAAACTCCTTCTATGAGGCTACAATTACCTTGATTCCTAAACCAAACAAGGATACAACAAAGAAAGAGAACTACAGACCGATCTCTCTCATGAACATTGATGCAAAAATACTCAAAAATACTGGCAAACAGACTCCAAGAACACATCAAAACAATTATACACCATGATCAAGTAGGCTTCATCCCAGGGATGCAAGGGTGGTTCAACATACGAAAGTCCATCAATGTAATACACCATATAAACAAACTCAAAGAAAAAAACCACATGATCATCTCACTAGATGCAGAAAAGGCATTTGACAAAATCCAACACCCCTTCAGGATAAAGGTCTTGGAGCGATCAGGAATACTGGGAACATACCTAAACATAATAAAGGCAATTTACAGCAAGCCAACAGCCAACATCGAATTAAATGGAGAGAAACTCAAAGCAATTCCACTAAAATCAGGAACGAGGCAAGGCTGTCCGCTCTCCCCATACTTATTCAAAATAGTACTTGAAGTTCTAGCCAGAGCAATAAGACAACATAATGAGATTAAGGGGATACAAATTGGAAAGGAAGAAGTCAAACTTTCCCTATTTGCAGATGACATGATAGTATACTTGAGTGACCCCAAAGATTCAACTAAGGAACTGACACAGCTTATAAACACCTTCAGCAACATAGCAGGATACAACTCAAAAAAATAAGTAACCCTCCTATATACAATTGACAAAGAGGCTGAGAAGGAAATCAGAGATACATCACCCTTTACAATAGCCACAAATGACATAAAATACCTTGGGGTAACACTAACCAAGCAAGCGAAGGACCTATATGACAAGAACTTTAAATCCCTGAAAAAAAAATTGAAGAAGATGTCAGAAAATGGAAAGATCTCCCATGCTCATGGATAGGCAGGACTAACATAATAAAAATGGCAATTTTACCAAAAGCAATCTACAGATTCAATGCAATCCCCATCAAAATCCCAACACAATTCTTCACAGACCTGGAAAGAATAATACTCAACTTCATATGGATAAATAAAAAACCCTGGATAGCCAAAAGAATCCTGTACAATAAAACAACCTCTAGAGGCATCACGATCCCTGACTTCAAGCTCTACTATAGAGCTACAGTAATAAAAACAGCTTGGTACTAGCATAAAAACCAACATGTGGACCAATGGAATCAAATTGAAGACCCTGACATTAATCCGCACCCTATGAACATATAATTTTTGACAAAGAAGTCAAAACTGCACAATGGAAAAAAGAAAGCATCTTCAACAAATGGTGCTGGCATAACTGGATATCAAAATGTAGAAGGCTACACATAGATCCACATCTATCACCGTGCACAAAACTTAAGTCCAAGTGGATCAAGGACCTCAACATAAATCCAGCTACTCTGAACCTGCTAGAAGAGAAAGCAGGAAGTAGTCTTGAACGCATTGGCATAGGAGATCACTTCCTAGGTATAACACCAGTAGCTCAGACACTGAGAGAAACAATCAATCAATGGGACCTCTTGAAACTGAGAAGCTTTTGTAGAGCAAAGGATACGGTCAACAAGGCAAAGCAACAACCTACAGAATGGGAAAAGGTCTTTACCAACCCCACATCTGACAGAGGACTGATATCCAGAATATATAAAGAACTCAAGAAATTAGACATCAAAATGCCCAACGGTCCAATTAAGAAATGGGTTATAGAACTAAACAGAGAATTCTCAACAGAGGAAACTCAAATGGCTGAAAGACATTTAAGGAATTGCTCAACATCCCTAATTATCAGGGAAATGCAAATCAAAACAACTCTGAGATACCACCTTATGCCTGTCAGAATGACTAAGATCAAAAACACTGAAGACACCATATGCTGGAGAGGATGTGGAGCTAGGGGAACTCTCCTCCACTGCTGGTGGGAATGCAAGCTCGTATAGCCACTTTGGAAATCAATATGGAGCTTTCTTAGAAAATTGGGAATCAATCTCCCCCAAGATCCCACTATACCACTCTTGGGCATATACCCAAGGAATGCTCAATCATACCACAAGAGCACTTGCTCAGCTATGTTCATATCAGCATTGTTTGTAATAGCCAGAACCTGGAAACAACCTAGATGCCCTTCAACTGAAGAATGGATAAATAAAATGTGGTACATATACACAATGGAATACTACTCAGCAGAGATAAACAATGACATCATGAGGTTTGCAGGCAAATGGAGGGATCTAGAAAAAACATCCTGAGTGAGGTAACCCAGACTCAGAAAGACAAACATCATATGTACTCACTCATAGGAGAATACTAGATGTGGAGCAAGGATGACTGGACTGCTACTCACATCACCAGGGAGGCTACCTGGAAAACAAGACCCCAAGAAAGACACGGGGATCACCCAATGATGGAGAAATGGATGAGATCTTCATGAACAGCCTGGTCATAAGTGGGGGAAATGAAGGGCGAGGGTTGAGGGAAAGGGAGCTTGGGGGAGCGGGAGTCCCCTGATGGATCCACAACAAAGAGGGAGAACAAGGAATAGGAGACCATGATGAATGAGGACCACATGAGAATAGGAAGAGGCAAGGTGCTAGAGAGGCCCACAGAAATCCACAAGGGTACCCCCACAGTAGACTGCTGGCAATGGTCGAGAGACAGCCTGAACTGACCCATTCTGGTGATGGGATGGCCAAACACCCTAATTGTCATGCTAGACACCCCATCCAATGACTGAGGGATCTGGAAGCAGAGATCCACGGCTAGGCCCCGGGCGAAACTCCAGGAGTCCAATTGGCAAGAAAGAGGAGGGTCTATATGAGCGAGAATTGTTGAGACCAGGGTTGGATAAAGCACAAGGACAAATAGCCAAATGTATGGAAACACATGAACTATGAACCAATGGCTGAGTGGCCCCCAACTGGATCAGGCCCTCTGAATGGGTGAGACAGCTGATTGACTTGAACTGTTTGGGAGG
>CABHPQ010001346.1:0-13763 GCA_902168405.1 Peromyscus aztecus
CACTTATATGTAGATCCTAGCATTGGATCTTTAAATTTGTTTAACTTGGAGTGCCTGTGACGTCAGAAAACTATAAAGAGGCCGTTGGTGGGGGTGGGGGAGAATTTTAAGAGGGAGGATAATAGAACACAGGTGATAAGAGGGGTAAATGGGAAGGGAAGGTGGGGGGAGGGACGGGGGCAGAGGTCACAGGAGGAGGTGTGAGAAGGGCTAATTAACTGTGAGGATGCTTGGAAAAGCCATACTGAGACCTACCACTGTTCTAAGTGTCATGGAAGTGAGGCTGGAGAGCGCGCCTGGTGCTCGCTGTTCTATCGTGAGGACTGGAGTTTGGATCCTAACACCCGTATCTGGCAGCTCACGAACACCTGCAACTCCAGCTCCCCAGGGGTCTGACATACGGCCTCCACTGGTGTGTGTGCACATGTGCACGCACACACACATATGTGCAGACACACATATACAACAATAATCATAATCAATCCTAGAACCGAAAGGAGTTTATTTGAAATTGTCCTACACACGGGATGATGCTCCTACAAGAAGCACAGGTTGACCAATAAAGGGCCCAGTGCCAGGTATGAGATACCTCCCCTCAAGCCGCTAGCCAGGGGTGTCCTAGGAACCCCCCAAACAACACCAGCTATTGCCACTGCTCTTAGTTGCCCACCAGAAATGGATGGTAAGACCCGACTGCTCAAGACACCACACAACTTAGTCACGAGTCATGGAGAAATGACGTCGGTTCTGAGTGGAAACTTTCTCCCTGTACAGGAAGGTGCTATGGAGGCTGCTGGGAAGAAAAGTCACCAACAGTCTTAGCTATCTGTGTACCCTGTGGGTCGCAGTAAGGACCAGTGTGGCAAAACAGCCCCCTGGGCGCAACAGAGGTATGAAAGCTATGGGGGTAACCAACTGCTCTCTGATTGGATTAAGGGGCCATTCCACAGGAGGAAACACATGCCTAGTACTGTTAAATCTGGCCAAGAACTCATGTTTGGGAAACCCTCAGGCCACGGACCAAATACTATTATTTTGCTACATGGACAGGGTGTCAAAATGCCCTCTAAGTTCACATTCCTATATTCGTAGATTAGTGCAGCTCTGAGACTACATCAAAGACGTATCTCTGTGTGGTAGATGCATTTGGCGCAGATACAACTGGTCAAGGTACAGAGAACAAGTGTCTGTGGGATGCTCAGCCACAGATGCAGCGTCTATACCACACCCCCTTCCTCCAAGGTTCAGGGACCACTGTGGAAAAGAGGCCAGAAAAAAAAAATGTAAGAACCAGCGGTTTGGGAGGACTAGAGTGGAGCAGTATCTACTGGACAGGACAGGACGGCCACACTCATGACTCACAGCAGCTGTGGGTGTCTGCATTAGGCCTGCGCCAAGACCAAGCCATCAAACACTGCTAGCGCAGGGGGCAGGGGGAGGGATCACCGGGCACCCCCAGCTGAGGAACTACTGGCAGTTAATGGCTTCTTGGGGGAGGGAGAGTGAGTTTTATTTAACAGTGTGGCCCCTGGCAGGTCCATCACATTCCAGAGAATGGCCCCACACTTAGGAGTTTACGGGAGTATAGATTGGACCCAGTGGACTTAAAAGAAAGACATAAAGTTGGGAAGGAGTATGAGATGAATCTGGAAGGAGAAAAGGGTGACTAGGATCAATGAAATATGATCAATGAAAGACATTGTGTGCATGTGGCATTCTCAAGGGATTAATGAAAACATTCTATTTTTAAAACGTATTTCTCTAAACAGGTACTAGTGTCGATCTGTTTACATTTCCGTAAAGTTCAACTTCCTGTTATTTCCACAGGCGGCAGCAGGTAAGTACTATACCAGCTCCATTTCTCTACACTGTGCATGTGACCTGCTGCTGTGCCCCGACAGGGATCAGCGATTTCTCTCTTCCCTCCCTGCTCTGGGTCACCCTCCTGCTCAACAACCTCCACACTGGTTCTGCTGTCCCGGCTTCAGAATCCTTCCTGTCCAGGGTGTCTCTTCCCAGTACTAACCCCCATGCTGCCTAAGAACACTTGGCTATCTACAATAAACGGAAGCAGGAAGTTACCGTCCTTAATCTCTCAGCCATTTGATCGGGGAGGCCAATTTCAAACCCCAAGTCGGTGATGGATTTGAGCAGTAGACGCTACCAGGGGAAGCAAGAGCATTTTTAAAAAATAACTCTAAGCGACTGCCTTAGGCAGATGGGCCTTACTTTTCTTTCATGCATGGCTGAGCATATTAAATCAGATCTGATTAATTCAGTAAACAGGACTTCAAAACCAACGCGCCTTACTCAGAGAAAACACCATGTAAATACCCCCAACTTCGATTAGTGGCCATCCTAACCTCTTCAATAGAAAACACACGCAGCGCACTGCTTTTAGCCACTTGTGACATTTTTAATTGAGCTTTTAAAGGAGGGTGGGAGAACTCAACACACCAATCACACTTTCTCTCTTACGTGCTAACATTCTATTGAGCAGGGCGTAAGATACAAAACTCCATTTTTCCTTCCTTCACGGAATCCCGGCATGCTCATCTTGAAAGGCAGTTTTCTAAGTCTTCTCAATACTCACTTGGCAAAAGCATTTCTCCTGTTAATCTCTTTTTGGGAAGAAGCAGAGGTTGTGCTGAAACTTCTCCTAAAACCTAAAGGTGAGAGTGGAGGTCAGAAGAGGAAAATACACCGCTTGTTTTCAGTCTTTACAAAGAGTTGTTTTTAATCACTTCTATAGGTGTTCTAGGACACGAAGGTTTATTGTTTTGTTTTGTTTCATTTTTTTTTTCTTGAGAAAACAACTATGTAGCAGTTACTATAGGATAAAACCCTCCATCCTGCATAAAACCCTCCATCCTGCAGGGAAGTGCCTTAAACGCAGGAAGTAAACAATTCAAAAGCCTCAGGAAGTCCCTAAAACTGACCAGATACAACAGATCCCTCCCTCCCTCCCTGAGCATACACGGGCAAAAGAGACAAGAGCCCAGACCCCCTGTCTGAAAGTCAGTCTTCCTAAAAGATGGTCAGACCACCTGAGCTACCTGAAGAGATACCCTCCAGCCTACAGAGCTGCCGGCGGGCTGTACACTGTCCTCCAGGTTTCTAGCTTCACAAGCTGTCTGCCACCTGTGCTGTGGCGGGCTCTTGGTGACACTTTGTGTTGTCTTTGAGTGACTTCTGCTCCTGTAAATCACCTCTCACCCATATTCCTGTAAGGAGCCTCAATACAACTCACTGGGTCACTCAGTGGGACTTGGGTGATATCCTTACTTTGGTCTGTTGTTTGGTTCCTGTTGGAGTGAGTAAACATTCGTTCACATCTCCACAGGAACAGTATCACACAACGAAAATAAAACAGGTGCCTACTCAGAACACAACTAGTTTAGATTTCTGGGCAATTTCTCATCTTTGCCTTCTTCACCAAGCTCTGCTCACACGGGGATTAGTGATGAACACAACATGACTTGGGGATTAGTGATGAACACAACATGACTTTCGGGGCTTTCTCCTGTAAGATTTCTTGAAAACTAAATAACACCAAGTCACACACGGATAACATGGATTCGGTATATGATGAAGTATTACAATCTTGATAATCATATGGAAAGGATGTTTTTCAAAGATTATCATTAAAAATATTCTAGTAACAGAACTGGATAATAAACTTTCAGAGCTCCTCAGTGCTCTCCATACAAAAGAGTTCAAAGATTAAAAGACTTCACAAAAGGTAGAGTTAAAAATGGATTTCCAATTCAGGCAAACTAGAAGTGCTGAAGAAATCTCTTGATTAAAGTAACTCCCAATTTAAAACAACTATAATTTTACATAATGTACTGTTGAGCTAACTCAAAATCATATTCTCTATGTCTGTCTCTGTCTGTCTCTCTCTTCCCCGTGTGTGTGTGTGTGTGTGTGTGTGTGTGTGTGTGTGTGTGTGTGTGTCTGTGTGTGTCTGTGTGTGTGTCTGTGTGTGTGTGTGTCTGTGTCTGTGTGTGGATGTTGGCAGCACATCCAGGCCCCCAAAGTACAATTTCGGAGAGGCCAAACCTAAGAAAGAAAGAATCCAGGAGAGGCTGCCAGGTGCCCAGTGTACAATCCTGTACCATAAGGTTGCCACTCAACCCATGGGTACTGGACTCCTGACTGGCTGCAAAGGACATGGCGAAGGAAGGAGCAAGGGCCTGGTACATGGGAGATCCCACCAAAGACTCCTGGGAAAGGACTTCATGCTCAATGTAACTTGGGAAAAATGGAGAAACCAAATGAAATAATGGCTTTCTTAACAGTGCAAGGTTAGAATTACTGCTCTCAGATTTGATGGCCATGAACAAATTCATGCTATCTATGTCATTAAAAAAAGAAAGAAAGAAAGAAAAGGAAAAAGAAAACCACTGCAGAGAAGGTAAGTAAAAGCAGATCTAGGGTAGCAATGTTTCCAGGCAAACAGCAGAAGTCAGCGTATCTAAAGGCAGCCAAGGACTGCCGTCTATAAAATTCTGATTAGACAAACATTTCACAATAACAGATTACAAAAGTCACAAGGAAAGCAGACACTACAAGTCAGGTTTAACAGACACAGGTTGCAGAATTAGACTCAGCAAAGCTCCAAATACTGAGTAAGTTAACATAAAGTAATCCATCATACTTAAGGTTTTAAGGACATGGAAGAAAAACTTGGGAATAGAGGGAAAAGTAATAGTAAGAAGACATGTGAAAAATAAAAGCTGACGGTTTGATTATTATTGATGTTCTGGTTGGATTACGCAATAGAACAGACGCAGTTGAAGAGAGAAACAGGAAACGGATAACACTAAAGGTTCCCAGAATGTGGTCAGAAGGCCAAGTTGTAACAGACACAAAAGCGGCATGGGAGGCATAATGGAGACCTTTAGAGGCTGGGTTAGATGCTAACCTTCAGATCTAGGAAGACCCAGAATGCCAAACGGGATGAACAAAATGAAATTTCCACCTGCACACATCCTAATGAAACTGCACAACAGCAATGAAAGAGACCCTTCAAAGAGTCCAGCACAAACAAGAAGGCAAGATAATCACCTACAACAAGGATTCGTCAGACGCCCAACTTCTCATCAGCGATGGAAGCCAGAGCATCCACGTGCAGGGAGAAAATTCTAAAACTCTACACCCATAAAATTGTCACCGGAGGAGACAGAAACGGAGTGTACACAGGCCAGAACAAAGTTATCCTAAGAGGAAGGTGTGAAGATTGAGGAGTAAATATGGAAGAGAGATAAACAAGTACAGAAAGAATGCTGTGATGATGCCTAATTTATAGGGGTGAGAAAATAAAAACAAGCCGAGGATTCATATTATGTAGGAAGGAGGTAAGAAAGGTTGCTTTAAGCTGTGTGGAGTGTGCACATGAAATGATCTACGACAATTACTAAGAAGCACATTCACAGTGTCACTTGTACACAGTAGGAAAGTAAACAGAATGCAGAACAGAGGAAGGGAAAGAATACAATACAGAATGAAAAGAAGAAGGAAGCACACCAGACATGGTGGGCACACCTTTAATCCCAGTGCTAGGAGGCAGAGGCAGGGGGATCCCTGTGAGTTCAAGGTCAGCCAGGGCTACACACACACACACACACACACACACACAAAAAAAAAAAAGAAAAGAAAAGAACCACCATTTATGACTCATTAAAAAACCCACCATTTACAATATTCAAAAACCAAAATGGATTAGGGGCCGTAGGGATAGCTCCGTGGTTAAGGGTGCCTGCTGGGGCTTGCTGTCTAATCATGTGGACCAGAGTTCAGATCCCAGCACCTGCTCAGCAAGCCATGCATACGGGAAACACTTGGAACTGCAGCTCCGGGAAACCAACATCTTCTTCTGACCTCCACGGCACACAGACCCACACACATACATGCTCATCCACCCTCAAAGACCCAAACATACAAATAACTATTTTAAACGGAATAGGAAGTAAATAAAACAGCATAGAGAACATTGCTAATATATCAGTAACTGCAGTAAATTAAAATGAGTGGAACTGTCTTAGAGTAAATGATAAAGACAATCGGATTCTTAGCAATGAGAGCCTGATGGTGTATCCCTGCAACCGAAGCACTAGAAAAGAATTATAGGTTGAGGCTAGCCTGGGCTACATGGTGATGCTCTGTAGGGAGAGGAGAGTAACGTCAGGAAAGAAGAGAGAAGAGAGAGAACAGGAAAGGGAAACAAGGAAGAAAAGTTATTACATTAAATATACCAAAAACATTCAACAATAAATAAAACTAATAAATAACAAAACATGTACAAAAGCTGTCTGAGGAAAGCTACAAAATCCTGACGAGGCCAGAGAAGGCACACCACAGCAGTCTTCTCATCCACATGGAGCGTGTTCCCAGGACTTCCCATGGATGCCTCAGATGTACAGTACTAGACCCAGTGTGGTTTTTCCCTACAAGCACATTCTTGTGGTAAACCTCCATCTTCTCACTTACAAGGACACACTGGCAGTTTCTCTCTGTAATGTTCAAATTGCCAGTAACACTGCTTGTAGCATCCATTACTAAGTAAAACTGGCCTTAGTCGAACAGAAACACGACCTGGACAGTCAATCCGTAACCGGAGGACTATTAGCTGACCAACAGGAAGGTAACACGCAGATGTATCGATATGCTGAACGAAAGGACAACTCATGTCCTGGGCAGGACAGTGTGACATTTTATCATGCCACTCAGAGTAATGTGAAACTTAAAACCTATGAGTTGTTTATTTCTCGGATTTTCCACTTAATATTCTCAGATGATGACTGAATGCAGATAATCAATTCCACAGAAAACAAGGGGGAGGTTACAAACGTGAGAGAGAGGGAGTCCATGTTCACAGACAGATCAGTTAGTAAGATAAGATCTTCCCAACTTCATCAAAATCCCAGCACACTAATATGTGGATTTCAACCAAATGATCATAAAGTTTATATGAAAAGGCAAAGGAGGACCCAGAATAACCAACACTATCTCAATGGAGAATAGAGTCAGAGAACTGGCACCATTTGATGTGAACAATTAATCAGAACAGTGTGAAAGAGCAATTGACTGCTAAGACACACCCAAAGTTGACCTCTGGTACACACATGTACACACACACACACACACACACACACACACACACACACGGAGAAGACCACTGTAAAGATGGGAAAATGCCTGAGGAACACATCCATACAAGTCAAAGGAGCCCAGCAAACACACACAGCACCCACCACACAGCACCAGGAATGTCCCATCAAAACAGCACCAGAACAGTGACATCCCACGGGCATGGGGTTGACCGCGACAAATATCCATGGATCGTCATTCTATGAATAACTCTTTCCACAGACTGAAAAGAAAATCAAACTCGATCCTTATCACACACAAAATCAATTCTGGGTAAACTGGAAAATGTGAAACACAAAACCTTAAAAAAAAAAATGTTCAGGAAAGAGCATTATGGTTTCTGTCTCGTGGAAAAAAAAATCTTAATATAAAAAACTCAAGCCATGAAATGTCTTATTCTTTGACTACATAAAAATTAAAGAAGTCTTCTCACCAAAAAATGTCAGAAAAGTGAAGACATGTCATCAGCTAGTACATATTCATAACACACAAACCAACGAAAGAGTCATTCCCAAAATATACAAAGAAACCTTCAAATTAGCAAGATAAGAAGCAAATCACCCAAGAGAACGAACCAGAGGCTTAAGCAGAAGAAAGGAAATGTGCGTGTCCCACAAACTGAAAACTGAAAGGACCAACTGCCTTCACGTCAACTAATTAAAATCTGGAAAATGCAAATTAAAGTCACAACGAAATACTGTTTAAATCTAGCAGAGTAGCAACTATTTCCACGCCAAACACAGTTGTCGAGGTGAGGCGGAGCAGGGCCTCGTCGGGGGCTGCGGGACCTCTGCAGTGCAAACACCTGGCGGGGTCGGTAGCCATGCTTCCCAACCCCGGGGCAACTGCTACACGTGTGTACAGCAGCACAGCTTGTAATAAGAAAAAACAGGACGCAGCAAAAATGACGGGCAGCCATAGACTCAGTCACCTATTTCACTGAAATGTTAAGAAACAAAATAGCAGATAATGGAAACAAAGTATTGTTTACCGATACAGCTGTGTCCGGCAGAAAAGATCAAGAAAATCAAAGGAATTATGAATACAAAATTCAAGGCTCGTAACCTTAGCCTGCGACACACAAAAGGGGAGGCAGGGGAGACGGAGATGGGAACGCGGGGTTTCCACAACACAGCTGGGAGGCAGGAAACAGATACGCTCCGGGCTTACATGCACTATACAGAGGCATTTCAGATGCTCTTTGATAGAAAGATATTGATACAGATACTGAACAACAGAAACACATTCCAATGAGTGAAAGTGAAGAAGTACTTTAAACTGTATTTTAAAAACATCATCTTACCAGGATAAGAGTGATTCTGTTTATTTGAAGATATTTCTGAAAGTGTATCCAGGGAATCTGATAGTCTGTGAATAAAACAAACAGAGCACGCCTCGTTAGATGTAGCTGGTCTTTTGTTTAAGGTGGACTCTCAAATGATGCTTTCACATCAACTGGTATTTGTTACCTCATCCATTCAACAAGCATTTACTGGGCAGCCACACGAGCCAGGACAGAGCTTTACCCCAGCATGAGAGACGGGTGGGGCCCCACTACCAAGGACAGGTAGCATGGACAATTCAGTTCATTTGAACCGGGGACCTGACTTCCGATATTTATTTGCTTGGTAGCTTTTATGGATCTGGGAATTGAACCCGGGCCTTTGGCACATGACAGGCAAGTACCCTGCCACTGTGCTGTACCCGTGGCCCTGCTATTATCTGTAGTCATTGTTGCTGTTTTCCAGTACTAAGAACTGGATGCACGGCGACACCTCACTTTCCTTTGGAATTCTATCTTCTAGGGGAAAACTAAAAAATATGGAGATAAGCTTATGTTATACCAAGTTTAAAATTATAAAAAAAAATCACCACTTCTGATATTGGGAAAAAGAGAGTGGCTGAATTTCTTTCTTTCTTTTAGATTTATTTATTATATACAGTGTTCTGCCTGTATGCCAGATCTCATTACAGATGGTTGTGAGCCACCATGTGGTTGCTGGGAATTGAACTCAGGACCTCTGCAAGAACAGCCAGTGCCCTTAACCTCTGAGCCATCTCTCCAGCCCCAGTGAATTTCTGATAAACCTGGACAACAATATAATCCAAGGCCCTCTATGCTAGACTCTGCCCACCTCTGTGAGGGCTGCCTCCGGGCGAGTTGCCCCTCCTTTTGATTGATTGATTGACTGATTGACTGATATTTGAGTCATTATTTTTAAAAAGCCAGATCCTGAAAGCCTCATTTCCTTTCAACCATTTACTGACCTAAATCTGCAAAGCCTCCACCTGTCAATCACTTCCCCCAACACACTTTATTTCCATCCAAGACTCCTGCAGCCCTGCAATGTGTTCAGTTACATCCTGCAGTTCATATGCATCATTTTTACAGGACACACATCACGATGGAGGAGGGTCTGACGGACACAGAGCCTGCCACCAGGGAACTGGAGAGAAGTGGTGATGGACAGCTGAGGGGAAACAACTTCTTCTGGAAATGATCAGTTCACTAGAACTAAGTGAAAACAGCCACGACAGGAAAAACAGGAACGCCATGTTCAGGAGGACCCGTGAGGCAGTCGGGGGATGGTCAAATTTGATCAAGTGGGTGAGTTTCTTTAGACTGCCTTTAAAGAACATTCGCTGATGTTATTAACCAAGACAATTTACTAAATGAAAATTGGGGGATGGCAAAAAGAGCAGGAAAGCTATTCAAACAGGGGAAGTCGTGTAGGTAGATCCTGGGACAAGCGCCCATTTTAAAATTCAGAGGGGAGAAAAAAACAGCCGGCTTTGATCCTGAGGGGAAGCAGGAGAGGTCAGCGTGTGACTAGTCACCCGGACAGTCTCCAGCAGGCCCTAGTTTAAAATCTTCCCATCTTGAAGCCCAGTGGGGCCTTTAAAGAGCTCCACACTGGCTGGCATTAGAAATGCCTTAAAATCAGAGACCATGTCTGTTTTGTTTGCTCATAGAATGCCTAGCGCAGCACAAAGTGCTAAAAGACACTTAATAGTATTTGATGATGATGAATGAGACAATCAGAAGACGACAGGAAGACAGCTGGATGGAGACAGCGGTTCATTTAAACAGAAACCCGTTTCTTTGAAGAAGTGGGGGTTGCTTTCAAATGCACTACCTTGGAGAAGACCAAAGAGAAGGCAAGAGTAACAGTGAAGCCAGCGCGTGCTCTGTAAACACAGCACTGAGACTACAGGGAAAGTTTGGCTTTGTGAACGAGGGCGGAGAAAAGGCTGTGGAGGCACAGAAAGGACGGGCCTAGGACTCGATCCACGAGTACCTACTATGCCTGAAATACACCAAATTCTGTTCTCTGGGTAACCGAACGTGGGACAAACCCCAGTCCTCATGGCTGAGGGACAAATCAAACTCGTGCAAAGTAACGTGTCAATCGTCTGCCAGACACGGATCCAGAGGAGAGCCACAGAAGCCCGGTAACTGTTACAGGGTTATGGGGAAGAGCTCACTTCTGACTCCAGTCATCTGCGAGTTCAAATCCCCACTGCACAGCACAGTTGGCCTTAGCTCTCTGGGCCTGACAGTGTTCCTCTGTGAAACAGGACAATCACAGGGCCAGCCCAGGGTGGCTTTAAGTCACTGATACAGGGACAGCACACAGGAGGGTGCCCAGTGCCCTAAGGCTGTCAGGGCTTAGGGCAAACAGCGGATTAACAAAGCCGGGCTAAGCACAGCTCTTCTGGTACCCAGCGATGTGACGTCACCGCTGCTCCTGTGGGATGGGAACAAGCACAGCAGTTCAGGGCTCCCTGGGTCGGCAGAGGACAAGGACATATGCCACTTGGGTGCTCAATATAGAGCCTACCACTAAATGCTCAATAAAAGCTGGTAATACTTAGGGCTATCTTCCAACTCACCTGGCCAGGTATTTATTAGGATCGAGTGAGAAAACATTTAAGGGAAGACACCTTAAGAGCTACAAAGTACTGTATGCTGAAGGCTTTACTGATGTCAAGAATAATGTATCAAGTACACTGGAAATGAAGAAAATTCACATCAAAAGCATATGTAGTTATTCAGCAAGAAAAAGATACTGAGGAAGAAACACGATTTTTAAAAACTCGAGTTTGCCCAGAAACCATCAGCATGCAGCTCAAAGGACCAGCAGAGACTCTAGCCCGCAGATGCGGTTCTAGTCTCGTGAGTCTGGTTATACTGTGTATGTTGTGTCTTGCTCAGAGATTACAATCCCTTTCCCCAGCCTCTGAAAACCAGACAGAGCCAGCTTCTCCCAGCTCCATGTTTCACCGGAATTTCATGTGGGCCTGTGTTTTGGGATCAGCCTGCTTTTTAAAACCAGAGTAAGGTGGCACAGGAGTACACTGTCTTACCAAGAACACTCTGGAGGTTTGTTACATATAAATCCCTGAGACTTCGCTTCCCCCGGAGAGCTACTGCCTATCTATTTTTGAAAACTAAGGAAATCAGAGGGAAAAGCCATTTTGGTTCCATTAGGTTTGGAGGAGAATGAATGGGTGCCTGCTGGCAGGAAATTTAATGTGGTTAGGATGTGACTGAAGCAATCAGAGAGCATTTTTACTTTTGTTTGTATGACAGATTAAGCTTGCTCTTCGTACTGTTCTTAGCAGCGCACGCCACTCCTAATAGCCTACGCACACTCATAGGGTTTGCAAATGAGGGAGAAAGGAGGTTTTTAAAATTGCAAATCCTCAGCAAGGCAAATTTAGCTTCCCATGAGCCTCCCCTCTGAAGAAGGTGGCCAGTTAACCCATTGAAGGAACGCATGTGCGTATCTTCCAGATGAAATCCGGGCCCCTGTGGGCCACGAGGAACTGCAGTCTGTGTAAACAGGTACACATCCCCGTTTCTTCTCACCTCTGCACCCTGGAGGGGGGCGCAAATATTCCGTATCTCGGAGAACAGCTGAAATACTGCACACCTCCAACCGAACCGTCATTCTTCCCATGGGGCTTCTCCAGCTCTATGCCGTACCAATACCCTAGAACACGAACAGAGCATCTGAGAGCATCAGCACTTCATTCACAACCGTTATGCGGTAATACGAACTCGAAGTCTGGATGGCTTAGTGTTTTCACAAATGGCCGAGATGATGGAAGATCATCATGATCATTAAGCTTTCGAATGATGAAATTATAAAATAAAACTCGAAAATTTGAAAAGTGGGAGAAACGTTTTTAGCGGCGTAATTGCACAGCAGTACATTAAGGGAGAAAGATAAAACGCACAAACTCAGATTCGCAGAGAATTAGCCATTACGCAAGGGGAGCCCCACCAAGATATATCTTAAGACTATAATGCAAAAGAAGCCGTCCTTGACTCTAATGTAGCATGCTTCAGTGAGAGCAGCACAGAATGATACTGAGACGCATAAATCCAGCGTGGACCGCACTCTTCGGTTCGCCCTCCCAAGAGTAGAACACCACAAACACTCATTAAATAATTAAACAAGGGCAGAGATAACACGGAAAACACAGGGCAGCACCGTGATGTCGCTCCATCTTCCAGCTAAATGAAAAGTCTTAGGTTTGATAATAGGAAAACCTGCCTAAGAGATCGTATCTACAGGCCTCACTCTGAGGAAGGCGAGTCTCTGGAGAGACTAGAGTTGAAGCAGCATGGCCGCACTTCCAGGAGCATGAGCTAAATGGGCACATTCGTACGGCCGGGACTCCCAAGGGTGCCCGAGATCAGCACCCACCTCACAGTCTACACACTCGTGGTCTGAGAAGGCAGCACAGGGGTGACCGTGTCTGGTCTTTCGTAACCAGCAGCAGATAAAGAATAAGTAAGTGAATACCAACCAACTTACTACCTACAAATCAGGAAGTGTAAAACACTCCTTCTTCCGGATTACTAGCTCAGAGTCAGTTTCAATTACAGGGACCTTAAAAGGCTAACTCAGAATATGTTCTCACTTCGCTTTTTTGTTGTTGTTTTTGTTTGGTTTTTAATGTTACACCTGGGCCTGTTCTATACTAAGATTGGGGCTGAAAAGACTCAGGCACAGACCTGAGTGTCTTTTATATTTGTGTGGCCCTACTATGCCCTATAAGCAGTGTCCACAAGCCTCTTCTCTAACCACACTAATTCTCTGAAAACAGACTATCAGTTTTCTGACTCGCCTAAACCAGGTTAGCCCGGTTAGAATTATTTCTGCGTGCCATAGTCATGATTTTCCAGTCTCCCTTCCTCCTGCCTTTGACACGCCAGTCCGTGTAATTGTTTTTCTTTAATTGAAAGCCCCATTCTCATTGGCTGCACTTCTGTTACATGATTACTATATAACTCTTGAAAATGTGTGACACACAGCAGAAATAGATACATTCTGGCACAGTGGGTGTGAAAACAGCCTGGCAGAGAGCTATATGAAGTGTACACTATCTAGTGTAAGACGTAAGGGAGGCCTGGCCTCTAAACTAGCTCAAATAATGCACTGACTCAAACTCAGAATGGCACTAATCCCAAAGGATGTGGCGGCAGACGATCCGCCATGGTTCTCATGCTTCTCTCTCACACACAGCAGTGGACACTCCTGGTGAACAGGTGGGGTTCCTGGTGAACAGGAGGGGTTCCTGGTGAACAGGTGGGGTTC
>CABHPQ010001346.1:13773-40301 GCA_902168405.1 Peromyscus aztecus
CAGGAGGGGTTCCTGGTGAACAGGAGGGGTTCCTGGTGAACAGGTGGAGTTCCTGGTGAACAGGTGGACATTCCTGGTGAACAGGTAGGGTTCCTGGTGAAGAGGTGGGGTCTCCTTCAAGAGCAGCAGCAGCCATGCTGACGGCCAGTGCATCACAAAGGACCCTGAACCTCTAAAGCTTCATGCTCATCTTCTAGAACATGGGCTTCTGGGGGTGCAGGTGTGCCCTGGCCCTCTCTGGCCCCGCAGAGAGGTGGGAACTGGGGCTCGAGGATCAGGGCAGGGGGGTGCTGATAGTCTGCCTCCTGCTGTTATTGTGAGTACTACTGTCCTGCCTCCTGCCCAGGATTATGATGATTTGGGCAGCATCTATGGCACTGTGGCAGGCTAATTTGCTAATCTGCAAATAGAGCACAATCTCAGCTCCTTCGTGGGTCTTGACAGAATGCTACACTATAAACTTTCCTTTTTCAATCAGTATTGTAGGTAACTTTTTCCTAAAATGCTACAATGCCACCATGTGTTAATACGGCATATTGCTACTTAAAACCCAAAGACATGGTTCCACGCAACTGGCTTCTGGTTAAAATGATCATCTTTGGAAATACGGAGGAAGATCATCTTTACCTTTTAAACATATTTAGTCCTGTTCGTGTGTGTGTGTGTGTGTGTGTGTGTGTGTGTGTGTGTGTGTGTGAAACTGTGTGAGTTTATGTGCACCATGTGTGCAGGTGCCCACGGAGGCCAGAGGGCATCAGATCCCCTGGAATGTCAGTTACAGGTGGTTCTGAGCCACCTGATCTGGGTGCTGGGAACCGAACCCAGGTCCTCTACAAGAGCAGTTAGTGCTCTTAACCACTGAGCCATCTCTCCAGCACAAATCTTTACTCTAGGAAACACAGTATTAGCTAGATGAGGCTGAGCATTAAGTTCACAGATATGCAGTTTTAGGACCCAGGGTACACAACAACTTTTATATTTTCTTTGCTTTTCTCTTCAAGCCATTCTGATAAAAGCTAGACAGTCCATCAGGCTGCTCAACTCCAGGATTATCCTGGAGGGGGTGGGGAGCGGACCGGCCCTGAAAAACTTTCTAATCATTCAGCATACTCTGCAGTCAGTGAGAATAAACTAGGGAAGTCAAAATTCATTTTAATATTAGACAAATGTTAAACACGATTAGCCAGAGAATTCTATGGACGCCAGTCAGTCCGAGTGCAAACAGTTGAATCTGGATCATTTCCCACACTCTCTCTGTCTCCGCTGCCATCCACAAGAACTGGCAAGTTCTCACTTCCCGGTGACTAAATCACATCTGCCGCTTATGTTTTAAACCTTTTGTACAAAACTCATGCTAAGTCAAGACCGTTCGGGCGTGTTACCTGGAGCAAAGTTTGTTGTCCCAAAGAACTTAATGGTCCCCACTCTCTGGCCGACCACCAGCACCCTTTCTCCAAGACGGAGTTCTCCTTCTCGGCGGGCGTTATTTGCTGCAGATGGTGCTGAAGAATTGGAACCTGTTGAAGTGGGTGGGTTGGAGATTTGGGCAGACAGGGAAAGAGGAAAGAAAACAAAGGGAGAAAAAGACTCAAAAAGCACACTAGTTAAAAAAAAAAATCACTCCATGTATTCTAACTAGTCTGGCTAGTTGGGTATTTCATTACATATTCATCACAGCTATGGACCTCACTAGGGAGGGCAAGGCACTCAAAGCGAGGAAGGGTTCCCTGAGAAAACCACTGCTGTGGGAAATGCATAAACCTCCATCAACTCCACTAACACAGCCGGGTACGCTCTCTGCTCCCACAGAACACTGGATGTGCAGAACCAGAGCTGTGCAAGCTCTAGCTCCTGTCACGTGACTCACCTTTGATGCTACGGCATGGGAGTAGGCACAGACCACACAGGAAGACCATGTGAGACCAAGTGGTAGGACAGGTGTGACCATTGGGCCACACGGTCGTATGAAGCAGAGAGCTGCTGTATTTACCCAGACTCAGTGTGATGATATATGGGAGTGTAGTTTCAGCTGAACTGTGGCAGGCTGAGCAGCCCGAATGGGACAATCCAAAATGTACAGTGTCCCAAAGTCCTCAAATTCACATTCAGATTAGAGAACCACCACTCAGAGCTTCAGAGTTTGAAGAAGTTAAGATTTCAGGGCTTCTGGTTAGAGACGGTCAAACAGTAGACTGTGCAAATTTTCCAGAATCCCAAACAGTACACATTCAAAACACTCTGATCCCAAACGTTGTGGGTAAGGAACAGCCAACTTATGACTGGTCCTGATTATCCCAACTTGCTTTCCTTAAACTTAATTCAAAACTACCCCTAAAATGCCCACCCTCTGGTATCTGGTCTCTGAGAACTACTGTCTCAAAGCTGTTCAAATCCACACGGTGGACTCCTGGGCCCTGCCCTATCAGCAGCGAGTAGAGACTGAACACTGCCCTCTGAGAAGGCCTGGGGAACGCCAGGCGAAGGCCTGGGAGGGCTTAACCGTGGGAACAGGGAGACTGGAAACACAGGAGCAAACGCGAGCCTGTGAGGAAGGAGCTGTGGACCCATGGGCCCTGCGAAGCCCAGATCTAGCCACCAAACTCTACAGCAAGGCAGTTGACATGGTGCGTCTCATAAAAGGAGGGTGAGGAATAAAGCTGGACCTTGGGAGTTAACCAAGACAGGTGTTCACAGCCAGACTGACCCCCAGACCCAGGGCCTGGACACCTCCGGCCTGCCCCCTGCTCCTGCAGTTCAGCAATGGCAGACAGTGAGTCAAGGTCCAGAGCGAAGCCCTCTCTCCTCCCACCTCTCCGCTCCCCCCTCCCCACCCCCCCACCCCCGCCCTTTCTTTCTGATCCCATTTACTGTCCCTCCACCCTAGTGTGAGCTCTGCAGTTCACCCTCCCCTCCAATGCAAAAAATCTGCAGAAAAAGCAGACGCACTCCAGAAACGTTTACAGAAATGTCTCTGGGGCTCCAAACCAGACACCCCCATCGGACCCCCACAGCCACACACACCTCCCCTATGAAAGGTGATTCTTTCCATTCTGATCATTACCTTCATCCTCACTATTATTTAGGTCAACACAACCCTCAAATGTATAGAAAGGGAAAATAGTAAAGTATACTGGAACTGCTTGTTCCGGGGCCGGGGGGTAATTCTACACTCGTATATAAATTCTAAAATCAAGTAAAGGTCACAAGTCCAAATTCCAAATACGGGAGTGTTTAAAAACGCCAATGAAGTAAGAGCATGACATTCCTCAGAACTCAAGAGAAAGGGGCCAGAGCGGAGGAAGGAGGACAATTACGTCACAGAAGCAGTCCCCAGCCCACCTTCCAGGCTCCCCGCTTTTCAGATTCCAGCTTCTAGGTTTACTGTATTAGGGTCAATGCGGAGGGTTTGGGGACTCCCCCACCACCAACAGGTAGTTTGGGGTTTTGTTTTTATGGGGTAAGGATTGAACCCACAACCTCACTGTGCTAGGCAAGCACCTGAAAACTGAACCAAATTTCAGCCTCCCCAAAATGTATTTATAAACAGAAAGAAAGAAAAAAAGAAAAACCAAAATAAACCCACCCTCTTGAATATTTTATGTAATAAAACACTGATTCTGTGCAGGTATTAAGTGGTGGCCGTTATGAGAATAATTTAGAACAACCTACACCAAAAACCAGCGGCACTCTCCTATGGGGCAAGGTGAACAGGGGTTGACACCATCTAAGTGGACTTCCACTGGAAGCCTGGCAGAGTGCTTTCCTCATCCCCACACATCCTGAGGAGCAGTGGTCAGGAGATTATGGGTGGCCCCCCATCACTGCCGTGCTGGAGGGACCCCTGAGCCTCTCCTGAAACAGATTAAAAACACCTCAGCAAAAGCAGAGGGGAGACACTTTTCTAAACACGGAGCCGGTCTGAAGGCATGTAGGACAGCTGGGATGCAGAAACTACCAACAGACTAGAGGACAGTCAACGCAGCTTCTCCTTCTCCGACCCACGGCAGAGCCAGGAGTCCTGACTGGAGGCTGAGGGGACGGAGCAGGAGAGCAGGAGCACAGCCAGGGAGGGACTCAGTGTGACTGAAGCCAAGGGTAGAGTGTGGTAAAGGGCTCCTACATGGTGTCACCCAAAAAGCACAGCTCACTCTGCCTGGGGTGAAGGGCATGGGGGAGGGGAAACGGAAGCAGGGAAGGGGAAGAGGGGGAGGGTAATGGGGGAAGGGGGAAGGGGAAGGGGAAGGGTGGAGGGAGAAAGGTAAAGGGTAAAGGGCTCCTTCTACACATTAAAAAGAGCAAATCCACTTACAAACAAACCAAGATAAAAAACACCAAGAAAGCCTGGTTGAAAAAGCCATAGATACCAGCACTGGCTCTGGACGGGAGAGAGGGGCTTTTGCTGAGGGTCTTCCTGCTACTGCTGCTTGTAGCCAGCTTCTTCCGGTGGCTCTGCTTGTGGTCCAACGAGGATGTGGAGGAGGAGCTGCTGATGGACCCAGGCTGGGGAACTGACAGGGGAACAGGAACGGATCAAAGAATTAAAGGGTTGTAGTGGGTCGCCATTCCAGCTCTGATCTGGAAGTTCCAACCCCCATAGAGGCTTCGGTAACTGTCCCGCCTACAAGGCGGGGGGCCCGAGAGAGGACCCTGAAGACCCGAGATCCGGATGCGCCACATCTCTTGGTTCCTGGACCCTGGTCGCTGGAGGTAGACCAAGCAGAGTTCTCCAGAGAATACCGCCGGACTGCGCTATGTCTTTCCCAGACCCTGTGACCTACCTATCCCTTCATTTGTAAGTTATGTCACTAAATAAACCTCCCTTTTAACTACATGGAGTGGCCTTAATAATTTCACCAATAAAGGGTGTTTTTAAAAAAGCAAAAACAAACAGAAAAGGAAAGAAAAGGACTAATAAGATGTTTTCTGGGCAAATTCTTCTGAAACGCTTCATTTAGTTTCCTCAATTGTGGATTATCTAGTGTCAAATTAAATGCCTGATTTCATCCAAATGCACGGTTGTTGACACACAAAACAGATGCCTGTTTACACAAGCAGAAAATTTTAAGGATTCACAGTAAACTATCTTATGTAGGGGGTGTTACCCTATCAATTAATGTTAACTAATCTAACCCCCACTCTCCACTCTCCTTAGGAGAAACTGTAATATGGAGTCCCTTCAGAAGCACACACACACACACACACACACACACACACACACACTCTACCAACACGTCTTAAGGTGACAAAATGTTTAACCTTGGAACATCTGAATCAACCTTAAGGTGAGCAAGACTGCAGAGGGCCTTCCCTCCAGACACCGAAAGCCCTGCACTGTGGACCGCCTCCTGCTAAGCTGGTAGTTCTTTGTGTATGGTGAGAAACATACAGGAGTCTGTATTTTTAAAGAGGATTTTTTCCCCCAAGGGTAGTTTTTACTATGGTGATTTTTCCTTCCCAGCTTCAACACAAGTCATGTAAGCTGTTTTCACCACGTTATCTCCGAGTCCCACCAGGAAATGCAGCTTTAGCACAGGAAGCGGTGGGTTACATTACCATCATTTTCTGCTACAGTCTTGACGTCTTCACCGGGAGGCAGTGAGGGTGTGGATTCAGAAGCAGGCTCTTTTTTTGACGGCATCAACCCTGGTGAATAAACACCAAAATGATTTCAGAAAAAAAGACAATTTTGCTTAACATTAAACAAGAAAATGCATTTTCTTTAAAGTATCCACATCTCTCGGTATCTAAATCTTTTCCACTCCTTATGTAGTTTGCTTCGTTTTCAGACAGGGTTTCTCTGTGTAGCTCTGGCTGTCCGGGAACTCACTCTGGAGACCAGGTGGGGCTCACAGAACTCAAGAGATCTGCCCACCTCTGCCTCCTGTGTACTGGGACTGAAGGCTGAAGGCACGCACAACCACTCATCCGCTTCTAAAAACAGGATGAGCACACTTTCACAGATGGAAGGAACCAGCACCCCAGTGTTTAAGGGAGTGAAAAGGAGCTGGACACACTGCTCAGTGCACAGCACCTGCCGAGCACACACAGGTCCAGACTCCAGCACTGCAAAACTAAGAAAAAAGAAAAGGATGTATTTGCAGTACATCTAAGAACTTTGCCCAGCTTTGCCCCTGCTAAAGACCTCAAAAATATCTGAAGCATCATATCTGATAGTTAATAGGCTTGCTCAGAACTTCTCTGTCACACCAGAGGACGGACATGGCAAATGTCACTGCTGAGATATGGCTGAGGAGGACTTGGAAACAACTTACATGTTTCCTATCACATCCAATTCCCACAACAACCCCATCTGGAAAGAAAAAAAAGCTCTTAATGAATAATGGCTGTTGGATAGGACTTTCATATCAACTGCATCCATTTATTTGAAGAGAGCAAATGGATCTTCCCACCTTCATCCCCAGTCAACTCAAAAAGTATTTTGAGTGAAGAACTCTGCAGATGGAAACAAGACATAAGCCTTCTCCCTGAAGAGGACCTTTTGATTTCGTACGGCCAAAGACCTCCGAACTAGTGACTGTGTGAGGCCACTACTGAAGGAGAAGGGGGTGGGAACTCTGCCGAGAGAAACCAGTGGCTCACCAAGACGAGTGGGCTGAATTTCCTCCCCAGAGCGGAGGTCTAGTAGGAGGAAATCGAGTGGGGGGTTCTGGAAGGTCTGTCAGAGAGAAAAATCTCGCAGAAGGACACAGCACGTGGGTAGCTTGGCTGGAAAGGAGTCCCCTGGGGACTCAGATGACGTAAGTTGAACAAGCAGGTTAACAGCCCCTCAGAGGGCGCAACGCCTGGCTTTGAGTGCAGCTCAACTGGACGGCACTTGCCCAGCACGGGGAGACCCCTGAGTTTATCCCCAGTTCTGCAAAGGAAGAAGGAAAAGGGGAATGGACTGCAGGGAAGGGGGGCTGCCACTCTGCCGCAGAGAGGACAGGTGGAAGGGTCCTGCAGAGAATGAGTCTTGTCCCGGACCTGAAAGGGAGGACTGGCCTGGACAGAAGTCCATCTGTGTGGCATCTCTTTAGCAGCCACAGCTACAAGGAGAGGAGGGAAGGCTGGGAGCAGAGGCCAGTGGAAGGTGCTCCAGCAGAGCCCTGGGAGGGCAGGAGACACCACAGCAGCTGCAGAGTGAGAAACAACCGCGGAGTGCAGTGTTCCATTATCTTATTTTTCACCCCAAAATTCCATTCGGCCCTTTCGTTTGAACCGTCATCAAGATAACTGAACACGGAGTTTTAGAAGTGATCTATTTTGTGTATATGCCCGGCTTCCCCCAAAACAGCATTTCACAAAACTATAGGACAATATCCCAACCAGGACACACGCATTGCTCTCAGCCACTGATGTTACTCCAATCACCCCAAGTTTACTTGACACCAATGTGGTGTGTGTGTGTGTGTGTGTGTGTGTGGTGTTGTGTGTGTATGCATGTATGTATGTGGGGGGGTGTATGTGGTGTGTGTGTATGCATGTATGTGTGTGTGGTATGTATGCATGTACGTGTGTGTGGTGTGTGTATGTATGTGTGTGTGGTGTGTATGCAAGTACGTGTGTGTGGTGTGTGTATGTATGTGTGTGTGTGTGGTGTGTATGCATGTACGTGTGTGTGTGTGGTGTGTGTATGCATGTATGTGTGTCTGTGGTGTGTGTATGTGCGTGTGTGGTGTGTATGTTCGGAGTGTGTGTGTGGGTGGTTTGTGTATGTGTGTGTGTGGTGTGTATGTGTGTTGTGTGTATGTGTGTGTGGCGTATATGTGTGTGGCGTGTATGTGTGTGGCGTGTATGTGTGTTGTGTGTATGTGTGTGTGTGGCGTGTATGTGTATTGTGTGTATGTGTGTGGTGTTGTGTGTGTATGCATGTATGCACATATGTGTATGTGTATATGACTGTGAAATACTCTTTAAAGCATTTTGGTTAGGGTTTTTTGAAGGGAAGGTCTCATTATGAAGCCCCAGGTATAAAGTAGCAAAAATATCTACAGACAAAAAACTTTACAACTATATTAAGATGTTTGAAATTATCCACCTAAACAGAAAACTATTCCAATCACATAATTAAAGATGGCTGTAACAATGTCAACTCTTTTCAAATTGGTAAAAGATTAAGTGATCGCAGCTTAAATTTCAGTAGTTTTGTTTTTAAAAGAAACCTAAGAACTTACTCTAAAATATGTAAGGAAGTATGACTGATAGGGGCCCCAAAGAAGGGAGACAATCTTTAAGAATAAGACGGGAGGCTTTCCTCTCCACTGGCTATCAAGATTCTTTTTCAACGTCACAGTAATTATGAAACACAACCACAGGCACCCGAGGAAAGAAATGGAACAGAAGAGAAAGACAAACTGAACATCTGGATGCATTATTTAGATGATGGAAAGCCTTTCTGCTCCAGCTACCAACGGGTTAACAGATATGGACTGAATACCTGTTTTGTGTTTTGTGCTTCTGTGAATACAGAATCACAAATTATCCTCCCGGTCTACTTAAAATGTAGAACTTGACTGAGAGCACAAAAGATTTACACAAATAAAGCAATCAGTGGACACGGTAACAACCGGGCTATACAGGTTACAAGCGCACACACACAAAGCTGGAGGACAAGGAGGTTCAATGAGTTGGGTTCCTGGGGAGGCGCAGGGTCTGTATGGAGTGGGGAGCAGCTGGGACCTCCACAGACTCGCTCGCCCACACATGAGGAGAGGCACAGGGGGAGAGTGAGCAAGTGTCCGCAGCAGGGCACAGGGATGGCAAAGCCCAGCCAACCACAGGAGCCCAAAGAGGGCACCAGAGGGACATCAGAGAAGAGGCAAGGAACAGGAAGCTCCAGACTCACTGGAGGAATAAACTCCAGGCCTGAGGCTGGGCACGGGCATCGGAAGCACACAGAAAGAAGGAAAAGATGAGGCTGAACCACCACTGCCAGGACTTAAGTTAGTATTCACAGCTGAGGCCAAATACACAAAGGCCTTGCTTTTGTGAGGTGCGGCTTTAGCGGTGGACTACCAAAGAGAGTGAAGCGGCCTAAATACCATGAATCCCACAAATACAACTTGCAGTATGGTTCAGGTGGGCATGACCTTCCCGGTTTGACCTACCAGAATTCACTTTGGATGTGACGTGAGCCACGTCCACCTTCTGGGACCGGATGTGAGGCGCCGCTCTCGTGGAAGGAGTGTGCCTGGTATTTTTCCTCCCTTCTTTTACTTTACTTATCTTTGAAAGGGGCGCAAAAATGCCTGAGGGCAAAGACAGAATTGTCGTTAGTGTGGGAGCGACTGAAAGCACTTCAAATACAGGGCAAATGTTAACGGATGCTAACACAGGCTCTGTTAGTACCTACCACACATGGCGCTTGCTCTCAGAGTGTACAATCTAGTCGCCAAGACTAAATAGACAGTAATTTAGGAACCACATAAGAGATACATAATCTACTCTGGAGGGAAATTCAGGGGGAAAAGAAACGTGTCAAAGTTACCACCTTCTCTAAGTGACTGAGAATAAGTTACTACAGAGTGTAAGCCAGGCCACTTCATGCCTGCTTAGGATTGTTATGTAATGTTGGGCGTCACAGCTCTTCACGACCCTGTCCCATCTTCCTTCTGGACTGCACACCTTTTACAGACAAACTCAAATGTTACTTCTGTCTGAATTCTCCCACTGTAACTAATTACAGTCCCTTACACACAGTACAGACACAATAAATCCTTTTGACTGTATAAAATAATCTTCCCCAAAGGCCTAGCCCTCAATTCCTGCCAATCAGAAACAATACAGTGTGTGCTGAGGAAGGAAGGTGAACAGAGGCAGGGGACTGCCTACCTATAGCAGCTGGGAGTATAAAATCCCACTGAGGGAGTTTATGAAGGCAATAAAACATCCAGTTTGAGTAAGTACTCACAGACATTGAAGAGAGTGAATACAGACTATAAATCCCAAGATTATCTCCCTAACACACTTAAGAAGAAAATAAAGTCATAATGTGTGCATTACACCCCGAGTGTTTACAACCTAACAACCGTGCATCATATAGGATGAAATCTGTTAAAGCAGGACAGGAACACTCAAATCTTTACAGAATGTGAGCACTCTGCTCAGAGCAGACAAATGCCAGCTACATTACTTTCCTAGAAACCTGTGAAATTCTTTTCTCCTTTGAACTCGGGACGACCTTCTCTTGATTTTCCTGTTTTTTAAAAACTTACTTGTAACTATTTTTCCTGTCACTGACCTGAGGCTGTCCTTGACTTTCTAAATTCTTTTCATTGCCAATTGTAAACACACACATACACACACACACACACACACACACACACAGAGAGAGAGAGAGAGAGAGAGAACAAAGCTTGACTATGATGATGATGACAATGGTAATCACAATTAAATCTGCCAAGGATTAAAGAAGGAAGTATTCCACCAGGCGGTGGTGGCGCACACCTTTAATCCCAGCACTCGGGAGGCAGAACCAGGCGGATCTCTGTGAGTTCGAGGCCAGCCTGGGCTACAAAGCAAGTTCCAGGACAGGCTCCAAAGCTACACAGAGAAACCCTGTCTCAAAAAAAACAAAAAAAGAAAAAAAAAAAGAAGGAAGTATTCCACTCTGGACTGTATATGAATTTCTACACTTTCTGGCACTTGGGAATTCTCCGCTAATCCTCCTCATGGAATTAATGCTAAGGAAATAAACTTAAAGGTGTGCACACAGGCTAAGAGGTTATGCTTATCTAAGGAAAGGATGGATTGGGAGAGACACAGTATTTCTAGTTTATCAAAATGTACTGACCTCTAACTTATTACCATGTTCCAGAGACACTTCCGGGAGAAAATAAAATCTAGGAGAAAAAGTAATTGTCTGGCAATAAGACAAATGAACCTGATCTCATCCGAGAGCTGTAACAGCCTCCTCTATCAGCCCAGATAGGTTCCCGGGTGTTCCACATAGACTATGTTTTTCCTATCCAGACCTACGGTAAAATGTAATCTAGAAATCAAGTACAGTAGGTCATCAACAACAGCCAATCACAATGTAGAACACCTAACAAGGCACTCTCAGCAATGACGGGTGAAAGGATGTGGGAGACCTAATGGGGCTGCACTATGAGGTGGTCAAGGTTGACCATGGGCAACTGAAACCACACAGTAATCAAGCCCACTGTGCTGCGTCACCACCACCGAGCAAGACAATGAAGACAGAGTAATTCATGAAACACAGGCAAGAAAATTAAAAACCAGGCCGGTAAGAAGGCTAAGCAGGCAAGAGGCCCCCAGGTCTGACAGCCTAAGGTCAATCCCTGGGAACCACATACTAGAAGAGAACCAACTCTCATAAGCTGCCCTCTGCCCTCCACACACCATGACACGCTGAAGCCCGCCCCCACACAATACACACATGTAAAAAAAAAGGAAAAATACTATGATTATTACATTATAAAATGACATTACATCTGTAGGAAACTTTATATTGATCTAAGCGATCAAAGCAAAGAACTGAACATTAAAGCACATGTAGGAGAATATTCCTAACTTATTTGATTAGTGTCGGTAATATCACAAATAATGATCAATAAGTGGCCTGTTTCCTTTTGTTTTTATTTTGAGACAAGGTTTTGTGTAACCCATGTCCTCAAACTGGCTATGTATCCATGGACGAACTTAAATGTCTGACCCTCCTGCCTCTACTTCCCACGTGCTGGGATTACAGATGTGCACCACCTCATGTATTTCATGTGGTGCTGGGGGCGAAACCCAAGCCTTGAGCATGCTCAGCAAGCACTCTACTGAGGCAACACCCCCAGCCCAAATTCCTTCTTTTCTTCATCTGAAAGAAAAAGGTGGCTTTTCTTTGATAATCTCAAAAAAAATTTCCCTATAGAAATATATTTGTTTCAAAGGATAATCAAATATTTAGTTCTAACGGCTTAAAAAAATTTTGTTGTACTGGGCGGTGGTGGCACACGCCTTTAATCCCAGCACTCGGGAGGCAGAGGCAGGTGGATCTCTGTGAGTTCGAGGCCAGCCTAGGCTGCAGAGTGGGTTCCCAGAAAGGCACCAAAGCTACACAGAGAAACCCTGTCTCAAAAAAACAAAAAGAAAAAAGAAAAAGAAAAAGAAAAAGAAAAAGAAAGAAAAAGAAAAAAAGAATTGTATTGCACATGATTCCTCATCTGCATAGATCTTGTTCATCTTCATTTATTATTATTATTATTGTTATTATTATTATTATTAATCAAGTCATTTGGGTAAACTACAACTACATCTGAAGCTGTGACTGGCTACACTGTCCACAGCGGGCACAGCTGGTGGTCTCCCTTGCTGCCTGGTTACCCAGCATGCTCACTGGCTATCCCCGAGGCTGACACACAACTCTAAGGTTGACCAAAAAGCAGCACACATCCACTCTCTTTCAAAAGGAGAGCAATGAATTCTCAGATAAACACGGCTTCTTTAATGTGTTCAGCCCCATTAAAAACGTCAGCAAGGAATAAAAACCGTATAAATTCTAAGAGAAATTTATTTCTTGAAGGAGAAAATAGAAGCTTCTGAGAAGGGGAGAGAAGGCCAAGCCTGAAACTCCTAAGTAGCAATCCGAGAAGCTCAAGAAAGTGGTTGGCAAGCTACAGAGGGTGAGAGCCGCATCCTGGTCACCGCTTGGTTATGTAGCTGTCCTGGCACAGAGCCACATTGGTCGATCTGCTTACACCTGTGAGGCCCACGAAGGAGTCACTAGCTGGTCTCTACAGTACAAGTTTGCTACGCTCTACATTAGCTAATACTGTCTTCAAAATACTAAGGGGACACGCGCGCGACAATCTCCCAGTCCTCATCCCAGACTACCACATGAAATCGGGCAGGAATATGCATGTTGTCAGAAGGGAGGGCTCTTGTGTTACGCCTAGGAGTCTTCTTTCAGAAAGGTACTGAAGGATCTGCTCCACCAAAACTAACTAGTAAGTAAGCTAAGAGAGAAACTGACCGAACAAAGTCAGAGCGTCAAATCTTTCCCTTTACAGCACGAAGTGGAGAGATGTCTAAGACTGGAAAAACCAAGACGGAGGCATGTGTACAGATTCTTGACAAACGTAAGCACTGACATCAGAAAATACAGCTTGGGAACTTGTACAAAGGCTCTTACCTCTAAAGAGCAAGTGTCAGGGGGAGGGAAGGCTTGTTTCCTTTGAATAAGCTTGACAATCTATCAAGTTACATACGTGTTTACTTTGGTAATTATGGAAAGCAGAAAAATAATAGTATCCACAAGTATTAAATCAATCAAGTGGCTATGATTTAACAAACTAGTCCGTGCTAGAGCTAACAAACAGTAATCCTGAGATGAACCACAGCACTAACATGAACTCAGAGTATAAAAACACACAAGAACCAAACAAAGGCAGGAATGGGAGAAAGAAGACAGAACCTACAGAGAAGAAACTAATTGGATGTTTCCTGATCTGCCAAGGAATCCACAACTCCCCTGCCCTCTACCTCAGGCACCTTAGCAATGACCTAACTCAGTACACCAAGATTACTCAGCAGGGGGGTGACCTTAAGTTTTAAACAATCCAACATGTGGCCCCCACATCCCAACCTGCCTCTGAGTATTCAGAGTCCAGAAGCAGACTCCCAAAGCGCCCAGCTCTGCTTTATCAAGCTTGCCTGTCCTTGGAACCAGGAGAGTCGGGGAGCCTATGAGACTCTGCCAACAATCTCTGCGCTCCCCACAAATCTGACTGACACCTACCCTGTGTGTGACTAAACGCCTTTGATCCTGTCCTTCCTGAGCTTGGCAGCTGCCAAAAGTAGGTAACAGAGGAAAATTCAAACTAAAGCCTTGACCCTGTTCCAGCAAGCTCCTAATGGGTTTCATAATTATTTACAGAAAAACATTAACATTTCCAAAGGAATAAAAAATAGAATTTGTAACTGATTCTTGAATTATGTATCTACCAAGAACAATTATATATTACATATATTAAAGTATGAAAATAAAATAATAATCATAAAGGAAAAATATTTTAGCCCTATATTAAATATCACAAAATACTGTGAGTAAAGTTCAAACCCAAATACCAAATTGGACAAATACATTTTTTAAACTCTTAGCAGTTTTTTGAACACTAATATTTCAGTTTAAATGGGCATCTATGAATATTCAGGAGCCAAAATAACTTTCTGTCTCTCTCCTCTCTTCTCCTCTCTTCTCTTCTCTTCTCTTCCCCCTCCCTCTCCTCTTCGCTCTCTCTCCCCCCCTCTCCCACATACAGGGCATAACAAAGTATTTAAGATGTTCTCGCATGGGGCTGGGAAGGTAGCTTAGTTGATAAACTGCATGCTGTACAAACATAACCTGAGTTTGACTCTCAGCTCCCACTTAATGTCTGAAAGCTTATGCCTGCAACCCCAGCAGACAGGCAGCTCTCTGGGGATTGCTGGTCAGCCAGCCTCGACAAATCAGTGAGCTACAGGCCAGCGAGAGACCCTGCTTCAAAAAACAAGATGGTTCCTGAGGAACAATACCCAAGTAGAATAATACTCTGTCCTACACACACACACACACACACACACACACGGATATATACACAAAACTAAAACGAAAAATTTTCTGTCCTACTATGATCTGAGAAATAGGAATTAAAAGCAAGTGTTTACCCATCAAATTAGAAAACTTAAAAGAAAAGGAGCTGTTTAAAAAAAATCACACTTTTGATCAACATTTAAAGACTTACACAAATTATAATAGGATATCCAGTAAAAATGTAGAACATATAACATATATATATATATACACACACACACACACACATACATATATAAAATCCAAGCTTTGTGGGGGTAAAATTTTAAACAGAACAACTGTATGTAAGAAGCACTACAAAAGGCCTGAGAGAGGAACGGTGAACAGAGATGATCAAAACACACTGCTTAAATATGTAACATTTTCAAAGAAAAAATCATTTAAAAAATGTTATCAAAAATATGCAAGTGATTTTTATTTCCTTCTTTCTCCTGTTTTATGATTTTTATGTCTCACACACTGAGCATTTTTGTAAGCAAAATGTATAAATAGACAAAGACAAGTATGTGGCAGAAAAAAAAAACAGTAATTCTGGCAACTTTGTAAGAGTCAGCTAATCTCTGACAGTTCTGTGCTGACCCATCCCTTACCCAGGTAGTTTATATGTCTCTCAATATACCCTGTCCTCACACAAAGTCCCGGGGTTCTGTATCCCTGTTTCATAGATGCCAGATGGGAAATACACACGTGAGTACACACTACTACACACTACACACACACACACACACACACACACACACACACGATCAGTTCCAATGAATTCCAAGGCAAGTAGGCAGATATTCTCTCCCTGAAAGAACAAGCCAATCCCATCATATTCTCTATTTACCAGTCTCTCTACCAGGTGCCTGTGACTCCTGTTAACTGGGTGTCTAAAACACAAAAGCCTCGCTCGGTCCTTCAACCCGGGATCAAGTCCCTGGGTTGTTCTCCTGGGCTCTCCTCCCAGTCACATCCTCCTTTTCCTCCCTGGCCACCTTGGATTCTCACATCCATCCCTTTAATCAGTCTGCTTCCTTTGTCCCCAGCTTTCTTGCAGACTTCTTCTGGTAGAACACTCTAGAAGAAACAACCCTGGTGAACCAGACTCTGTGCCTCATCAGTACCCAAACAGTTTGACAAGCCTTGACGAGAAGAGGACTTGCCCTTGCAGCCTGCTTATGACTCTACATTTATGTCCACGAGTCTACAGTTGGTCCTTGGCACCACATGGCTGCCTAGTGCACTGCCCTGACCTGGTTACAGTCTGTCTCCCCTCCCTGCCCATCTCCATCCCGCTCTCTCCCAATTCCACCCACCCCCAGGTCCCTCCCCTTATATCAGCAAATGACCTCATTTCTCATTTTCTGAGAAAACAGAAACATCTTCCCAGCATCCCTCTCCTTAGGGAGGGTGAGCCATGCCTGGACTGATGCCAGGCTAACCCTGGCACAACCCTTTCAACTTCTCAAGGACCTTCCTCCTCCAACCTTCCCTTTGTCTCCAGCAACACCACTTCCCTCCTGTAAATCATTCCCATCAGTGGAAACATGACAGACCAGCTCCTGCATTGAAAATACCCTCAATCCACACCCTCTTATAAAGTACACGAGTAGCCAGGAAAGGGTTTCATTTGAAAACTTCAACAAAGGGTGAAGCGGGACTGATCAGTGGTAGAATGTGGTCCGTCTTTGTCGGGCCCTGGGTTCAATCTTACCGTATTTGGGAGCACACTTGAAGTACTGGACTCTCCCAACACCTCCGTTGTTTTTTCCTTCCGGTTCATCCAGCTCAATGCCAGCCCACTGCCCACTTGCAAACTCCGTTGTTCCACAAAACCTTAGTGTCCCAACCTAGAGAAAATATACATCAAAATGGGTTTTCAGTCTTATTAGTAATTCTAAATGCCCTGTTCTTGGCAATATTTCTGTCTACGTCTTTCAAAGTGGACATCTGAATAAGAAACTTTACCAAAGACAAAGGACTTCACCAGGAAGACATGGGGTCCTTCCTAGGTGATGCTCTTTCCCAACAGAACAGGAAAGAAAAGGCCATGTTGCAATGGGATTCAGCTCACCTCTCTCAGTTACCAACAGACTGAGCAGGCCAGAACTCAGCAAGGATATATATATACAAAAATGAAGCCAACTATAAACCAACTCAACTCAGCTGGTATCTATAGAGCCCCCCCCCCCAAACAGAAGCATACAAATGAAAAAGAACAGAGCTGGAGAGATGGCTCCGCAGTTAAGAGCACTGGCTGCCCTTCCAGAGTACTGCTCAACTCCCAACACCCACATGGCAGCTCACAACTGTCTGTTACTTCAGTTCCAGGCAATCTGATGCACTCTTCTGGCCTCCATAGGTACCAAGCACACAAGTGGTGCATATATATTCATGCAGGTAAAACACCCAAACACATGCAATGAAAATAAATTTAAATATTTTGGGTTTTTTGTTTGTTTGTTTGTTTGTTTGTTTGTTTGGAGACGGTTTCTCTGTACAATAGCCCTTGGCTGTCCTGGAACTCGTTTTGTAGACCAGGCTGGCCTTGAACTCACAGAGATCTGCCTGCCTCTGCCTCCTGAGAGCTGAGATTAAAGGTGTGTGCCACCAGAGCCTAGCTAAATTTTTAAAAAGAAAAGAAATCACACAACATATGTTCTTGAACCATAACAGAGTTAAACTAGAAATCATTAGCAGGGAGATACATGATAATCTCCAAATATATGGAAATGCACCAAGTAACTATAAATAATCCATGGTGAAGGAGAAGAAAATCACAAGGAAAATTTAAAAATACATTGAATGAAAATGAATATATCAAACTATGTGGGAAGCGGCAAAAGTCGTGCTTAGAAAGGAACGCAGACCTTAGAAACAGCCTAAAACCGATATCTAAATTCCCACCTCAGCAAACCAGTATTAAGACCCAAAGCCAGAGAAAGGGAGTAAGTAATAAGTATTCAAATAAACTGAGAACATAAAAATAATATTGAAAATCAATGAAACCAATAACACGTTCTTTGAAGGGTAAAAATTATTAAGTCTAAACAGAAACCAATTTTTTAAAAAGAAAGATAAAAGACACAAATTGCCCATATCACCAACAAAAGAGGGGCACTGTGGTCAATGTTTTAAAAGATGGGACGACAAACAGCTTCGCCCACCCATGTCACAGGTGCTGTGAAACACTGCGATTCCTTGAAAGACACAAACTCAAAAAAAAAAAACAAAAGAAAAAGAAAAAAGCTCCCAGGAACAGATGGCCTCAATGGTAAATTCTACCCAAAATGTATGGGCAAAATACAAATTCTGTACGGGCTCTTCGAGAATTTAAGTGATGAGGCTGGTTCCCAAGACATTTTAGGAAACTGATATTACCTTGACATTAAAAATGGCCAAAGATACAAGCAACTACAGACTAATACCCCTCTAGAGCACAAACACAGGCATCTTCAACAAACGTAGAGCCAGTCAACACAGTAACAAGTAGATACTACATGGCGATAAGAGAGGTCTCCAAGGGATGCAAAGCAGGTCACTGAGGGAACTCCCCAACCAATCCACCTGTCCACACGCTGCAGGGAGAGAAGACAGAGAAGACGTCTCCAACCAACTGCAACATCCTTCCGTGATGACAGCTTAAAGAAAAGACAGCTTGGCACTTGAGGACCTCTTCAATGACAAACGGCATCCACACTAAAACCACAGCTATGCATGTAAGGAGACCTCACTTAGAGAAGAAGGGGAAAGAGAAGAAGGATGAGGAGTCGAGATGATTGCTTTACAGAGAATCCACAAAGTAAAAAAGTGAGGGCATGTGGTCAATATTCAAAAATCAACTAGTTCCATATGCTAGAAATGAACAACCAGAAAAGGAAATCTCAGCAATAGTGTGCACACACACATACACACACACACACACACACACACACACACACACACACAAAACCTTGAAAAAATGCTAAATCTAGCAAATCATATGTAATACCTAAATGGTTAAAACCACAGAAGTTGATTAAAAAATCCAAAGCCCTTCTAAGTCACAGTTATATGAATACTACAAAGACTTGATGTTTAGCCATAATTTTTTAAGAGCTATATATTCAATATGTATTTATCTATTCAAGTTCCTGACATTTTAATTTCAACCTGTGAAAAGCTAACCTATGTCCTATTGTTTTGTAAACCGGTGAACGTCACTCTTTACATCTGTGCTTGTCCTTTGCAGCCCAGCTTCCCCCACTAGATGAAGCTTCAGCTCCAGGGTTCTCTGAGAAGCCCTCCTCGTCCATCCGAATACTGAGAGGTAAGCAGTTAGAAAGGTTAATGTCCAGGCACACGTTCCCTGTTCCACTCCACACTGGAGCGTCCTAGTACCTCAAAACTAAGAATAAACACTGCTAATGAGTGGAATGTGGCTCAGTGAGGCAGCACTTCCCACGCTTCACAAGACCAGAGCTCAAGTCCCAGCACTAAAAGGGGAAAAAAAGCTCCCAAAAGAAGTATCAAAGAAAAGAGAGAAACGGTCACAGTGAAGGTCACACAGAAACCGCAGCTCCGTCTGTCTATCAAGCCTTTATGTACAGAGGCACTGGCTGACCTCCCGTCTACAGGTTTTGTAGCATCTGAATGTTCCCTATTTGTGAGATTTCAAAGTCAAACACAGAACGGTACTGAAGGTTTCCTTTGCTCGGTTGGCAGGAGAAGAGCCACTGGCAGGGACAGCCCAGAGTAGACAGAGCAAGGTCACTTCTCAGCTCTTGCCTCTAAACTCAGTCAATGGTTCTCTATGCCACTTTTCCCCATGTAAATAAAAAGACCTTCGCTATCAGGTTCAAATACTCATATTCTTAAACTGCCCTCTGTAAGTGTACGGAAACTTACATTTAAATTTCACATTTTCACTGGGCGGTGGTGGCCCATGCCTTAATCCCAGCTCTCGGGAGGCAGAGGCAGGAGGATCTCTGAGTTTGAGGACATCCTGGCCTACAAAGCGAGTTCCAGGACAGCCATGGCAGTTACACAGAGAACCTCTGCCTCAAAAGACAAAAATTGCACATTTTCAATCAAGTATGTTTCTGTCCACAGTGTTGAAGTTTGTCCCAAAAACGCAAAACTGTGATCGTGTGGCACACAAGTCCTAGACACAGACCAGGAGTGAGGACCATAAGAATGGCTTCAGGGACCACAGTGACTTACTGTACCTTCTGTCCTGCGATGACAACACGGTCCCCCAACTTCAGGCCGAGAGAGGTCAGCATGGCCTTGCTGGTGACATGATCACAGTTTGGAACCACAGCCTTAGGGATGGTACAGGCCAGAGGCGTCGCACCCAAGAGCATCTGCTTGATTTCCTTAGCGGTGGCTGCGGCATCAGCCATCTCCAGAGGCATGTCCACCGGGTCCGGGACAACATCCGCAGGGATCTGTCCTTTGTCATTCTACCACAGAGACAGGAGAAAATCTTCAGCTCTGACATGCTCAGAGCATTAGACAGCCATCGACGATTCTTAATGGAGGACTTTTAAGTCAGACACAGTCATTTATTTACTCAAAACCACTCAACGGACTCTTCCACTGTACCAGGAACCGTTCTATCTAGGTGCTAAAGACACCACAGTGCAGGAAACGAAACACTCTGCCTACCCTCAAAGAGCACACACACTTGTAGGTCAGACAGAGCATCAACAGATTATGTAGTATGCTAACTAGGAGCTGAGTGGTATAAAGACACTCAGGCACAAGAACACAGGCACAGAGGTGACTTTGGGGGGGGGGTGACATAAAGATGGTGAGGGAACCCTCACCGACAACATGCATTTACACAGAGATGCAAAGGACATGAGGGAAGGTGGTCTGGCAGGGGAAAATCATTCTGTACACTGAGAAGGGCAAGCACCAGTAGAGAAAAAACTCTACTGAACATGAGCACAGGGAAGTGGCAGGATGCCCAGCTGCCCAATCTGAGACCCAGCTACATCCATGCATACTCCTTACAGACATCTAGTCAACCAGGGCCACATACACAAGGACCCCACTTCACAGCACCCTTAGTTTAAATAAGTTCCCGCAATCAAGTTTGCACAGAGGTAAAGAATCTCCCCCATGATGTTTCCCGGAGCCTGTCCCTATCATTAGGGGCCACATGACTACATCCCGCTATCCCACAGCTGCCACACTGGCTCTGTGACCTCGGCCACCTGCCTGGTCATGCAGCGACTCAGACTTCAGAAATAGAGACAACAGTCTCTGTACTATTGATTGCTCCGCTCTCCCTATGAAGGGAAGACTGTATCTACACTGTATCTGTGACAAGGTAAAATAGCCAGCTATAAACCCAGCTTGTTGCATGGTGTTTATATAATTTTAAAAAAAATCACCTCACTTGGTTCTCTCAAGGAAGAGCTTACAGACAGAGTCTCCAGAGGCATTTTAATTCCGAACAGTGAGGGGTTCACATGATAGCGGGAGAGGCAGTAATCAATTAAAAACATTCTGAGATGTCCAGTAGGCCAGTTAGAAAACAAGATGTGGGGAGATAAAAGCAACGTCCAAACTCAACTCTTCACTGGAGAGACTGTGAGGTGTTCTCACTCTCTGGCTTCAACCTCTTACCCTAAATGCGGGATTGGCTCCATGCTCCAGTAAGGTCTTCACAGCTCCTGCACACAAGTTATATGCTGCAATGTGCAGGGCTGTCCCAAAATTAAAGTCACTGCAAGTGGCGTCCACATCTACAATTAAACATCACAAAAGCATTAACTAAAACTTTAAATTCAGCTATCACAATTTCCAAGGAGATGGGGGGGGCGTTGGGGGAGGGAATTTTACCCTTTTATACACTGATGCCTCCCAGGTGCAGTATTTCACAGCGGGACAAATCTCCGTAATTATAACTTGCCTACAATAACCAAATGACTACCTTCCTACTTCAGCGTGATTCCTTGTGAAATGGAGTGCTGTACAGATCACGAGTGCTCCAGCTATCCTAAACTACCTCGCAGGAGAGGCAGTGAACGGTGGTAATTCACCCCTGTGACATGGCCAGCCTTCCGTGGCTGCTCACTAAACTCAGGTATTTCCTTGTAAGGTAATGCACCTTGTGGTACACAGTAAGGAAGTCAGTTTCAGGTCGGGGGTCAGCAAATGAACCCTGCGGGCCAAATACACCCTACTCTCTGTTTCTCAAACTCTTATGGGAAGGCAGGCACACTTATTCAGAGACATGTTCTCTGAGCCTGTACCCATGCTCCAACTGCAGAAATGAGTCGCTGTGACAGACACCAGATAGTCTGAAAAGCTAAAATAGTTATTTACTAATTAGCCTTTCACTGAAAAGGATGGCTAAACTGTGCAACATCCTCAAATCAGTAACAAGTACCCGAACACAGGCGTGCTTACATACTGATTCATGACACTACTCGACAGATGAATCTGGACTCCACAGTAAGAAAAGGAATCTTGCAATTCTAAGGGTATTCTAATAACAGTAAATCACGTTGCATTATACCTGAGCAGGAAATCGCCTGGAATGGAAGATCCTATTTTGAATGTTTCCTACAAGGGTCTAACAGTCTCTGGCTCCATAATTGTACATTAATCTGCAGGGGACCACGCTGGCTTGACTACGCACTTGTGACAACATAGACCTGCTCACCCAGACTTCCTGCATTACTGAACACAGGACCATGGACAGAAACTCTCTTCCCAACATCACACAGAAGTTGGAAAGGTAGAATTCTAAAAAGAGACTAGATGATTGTGCAAAGTAACTAACCTTCTGAGAGGTTGGTCTCCTGAATCTCTACAATGTCTTTTGTAACGGGATGGCACTGGGTGCTCTAAGCTAGAAGAGTCCTCTCTCTTGCTCTTATTCTTCTCAAAAGAGGAGAACCAGAGAGAATATCAACTTTAGGGTATCACCATCGAGATGTGGAGGCACCCTAAAATTTATCAAAGAATTCCTGGAAGGAATGACATCTAAAAGAATCCTCCCCTGAATTATTCCAATGCCAGCCCAAACACTCTGCTGCTCTACCCCTGGCTTCCCAAAAAGACAAAAGAATGATAAAGCGCACCCAAGGGTTACCCATGAAAACTACTACACTGGAGAATCTGCAGAGACAGGAAGACCCAGAAAACACTTGTTTTTTAATTTGTAGCTCTTTGGAGCAAGCCTTTTGTGAAAGGATAGTAACCTCCAACAAAGGAATTCTAAACTTTTCAGAAGAAAAAAAGGGTGTGAGAAGAAAGCCCGCCTCAACAGTGGCTTGGATGATATTATGATACACCCACTGGTAACGGAGATGTGCCAGCACTTGCCTTTTGGTTTCGATGTCTTCAAAATCACTCTTATAAGCTCTGGGACATCAAAGTATGCAGCATAATGCAAGGCGTTCATGTTTGTCCAGCGACTCCGCAAACTCGCGTCTGCTCCCAGATCAATAAGTTGAGCTGCAAATTTTACAGCTGTCTCAACATCACCTGAAGAAAAGGATCCCAAATTATTTTTCTTCAGTACATAGTTTAATACCCAGTCTATTTCTCTAATGTCTTTCTTTAAAAACCAAAGCAAACAGCACACTGGACCTACATTTATACTGCAAAAATTTCACCTTCAGGAGTTAATCCCAAGCTAACACTCCCATTCAGGAGTGTGAATAAACACAATGAAGGTGTTCACCTTGCCATTACTGATTATGAGTGAAATTCTGACAGCCTACGAGTGTGATAAGAAATCATTTAAATAACTAAGACCTCCATCCTATGGAATACAACGAAGGCACTAAAAGAATAATGTCAGACCAGTGCAAAAATATTTGGGCTACTATTTTTCTTGATCTCCTTTTTAGATTATAAATTCATTTTGATTTTATGGAAGTATCAGCACATTGTGGATTATAAGAAGAAAAGGCCCTTCGGTACCAACAATTTAAGTTCTGTTATGAGATTACTGAAACAAGGAGAGACAACCACAATACAGAGTCTAGTAAGAGAGGCAGGTTAATCCCCGGTAAAGCACCAAAGAACATCAATTGTGGACATATGCTGCACATGTATTTCATAAGTAGGAATAGAACTCAGAGATAAGCCTATACTCTACAGTCTTGAAGGATTGCTATGCTAAAAAACTGACCTTAGCCCAGTCTTGGTGAAAGCCCCCTGGTAGATTCTTGGGTGGTATCTCAACTACTGGGCAGTGAGGCATGAAGCCTGCTACAGAAAATGTTGAGACGTAATCACAGGTATCAAGACTTCCACGGGGGGAAAGGAACAAAGTTTTGTGTGGACCAAACTGAATCCGCACCTACTCAGCCAATGGTCAACCGGACGCCCTGCCCGGGTCACTGGCTGGTAACAGATATTACGCAGGCACAGATGAAGAGCAGGGAGGGGCAAGCCACATACTCACCAATGCCATGAGCCCCAGACTTGCAAGTGTAATGTAACAGAGTCATGTCCGTCAGTCCGTCTCTATCATTCACATTGCAGCCTCTCTTGAGAATCTGAGGAAGGAAATGAAATAACAGTAAGATGTCTGAAAGAGTCATAAGGAATCATATATCTATTTACCTAAATTTACATATAATCCATGTTTAAAAGAAAACATACACATCTATAATTCAAATGAAATTTTCCCATCTGGGTCGACAGTGTCCCTCTACCTACCCCAAAAGCCAAAGTAACAAAATCCCCAATAACCAGTCATGAAAACTCCCCTTTTGAGTTGTTGGTCAGGTGTCCAAGAGCCTCTGAAAACATCATAGGCTATTTCTGCTGCCCTTGGTGGCCTCCTAGGAGTGGAGGGTAAGTCCCGATTGCTGAAGAAACTGTGCTGAAGACATAAGACCCAGAGGACCTGGGCTGGATCTGACCTAGCAGGCTCCTGCCTGAGGACTAGCTTCCACAGCTCTAGAAGGCACCATGCAAGCTTCTAAGGCGAGGAAGTAACTAAGATTCCTGCCCAGGTATGGTATGTATGAACTACAATGGCCCCCATGGCATGATAGCCCTAAGGGTGCAATGGCGGCAGGCATACCCTGGCTGTAACCAATAGTTCAACAAGAGGAAAATTGTGCCTGATAGTGGAAACCTAGCCAGCTGCCCAGGAATAGTGAAGTCACGGATCCTGGAGGAGACCCTACCATCACCACTTAACTAAACCAGAATAATCCTTAACTACATTCTAAATCGTTATCCGTATGTCCGCAGATAAGTACATCTCACCCTCTCATCAAAGAAACAGACAGAGACCGTTACAGAAAACCACACTGATCAAAATGCAGAGGAAAAGTGCGTGGTACCTCACCCCGGTTGATACCTCAACAACTCAAGTCCCAGACCCACACTCAGAGACCACAGTGTAAGAGGGGCCAGAAAGACCGTCAGAGCCAGAGGAACAAGAAGTCTGCTGTGAACTGTGTCTTCCAGAAACATCCGAGAAACTACACCCATCATCAAGATGGCTCCCTGAACAAAACCTGAAGAAGGACAACACCAACAGACACGCTAACACGGAAGGGGACTAGCTCATGGGGCCCCAACCCGACTAAGAACTACAGGCAACTCAGAAATGCTGAGATCAGGAGAAAGAGTTTTCCCCAGAGAAGAGCTCCCCAATTGGTTATCCAATACCAGTGATCAGCTCTGAAATCATACACACAAGTAACATTATATAAACTGAGCAGGTTGTATTTATATTTATTATATTATATTTATTATATTTATTATATTATACTATATTATATTTTATATATAACATGTATATATTAACAAAGAAAAATAGGTCATGAATTTGAGAGGAAACAATAAGGGTACATGGGAGGGATTAGAGGGAGGAAAAGGAAAGAGGAAAATGATGTAATTATGTTTTAATTACAAAAAGAAAAGAAATTAAAGTTTAAAAGAACAATCTGAGAAAGCCCACGACTGCAGTGTGACACCCAAGGTATTCATGCCTTCAGACCAGCTCGGCCCATCTGATCACACTGCATTCAACACTGCACTCAGCACTAATGAAATCTGAACCTGTCTGTGGGCAGGAGGCCATTCCTCAAGATGACTCTAACATGAGGTTCCTCCAAATATGTTCTTCCAAAAATGAGCAAAGTTGTTTTTCCCCCCAAAGGTTACAATGATACTTGAAAAAAAAATGTACGCCTTCTTCCTACAGCATTACAACATGTGTGTCAAACCCTCCCTCAAAAAGTCAAACATTTTAAAATTATATGTAAGCCTAGATCACTACCAGACCATCCCAAAGCGTAGAAGGAACATGAAGGTATTCAAAACCTTCATGAAATGTATGAACGTTCACAGGACTACTTTGTACAAAGAAGGAGGTACACAAAATGTCTCTCCCTGATCCCACTAGAAGTCTGCGATGACAGCGTGCAGGTTCAAGAGGACAAGGTGGGAAGCATGCACAGTATGTCCACTGCTCCATGAAAACCTGCAAATGCAGACGGACTGCAGACCATGATGGGCTTCTCCCCAAAGGAATCTCTCCTCTCAGGAGAAGTAGTCTAATAATTAACAGTTGCAATAACATGCAGCTGAACAATCCAGACACACTTACCTCATTTCCAATAATGTCAATGTTTTGCTGGACCTGAGGAACCCACTGTCTTAAAATAGCAAATAATTCTGAGACTGACGTTTTGGGATCAAAGAGAATTTCCTGACACGATGCGTCATTGGGATCAAAGAAAGAAAACTCTGAAATACAAAAAGGTGCAAATTGAATGTATTAATGGTTTCTAGCATTTTGAAGGTAAGTGACGCGGCAAACATTCAGCTGATACAAACTTTTAGAAGCTAGCAAAAAGCCAGGTAACAGTAAGCAAGTCTCAAAACCAAGAATGAGGCTCGCTTAAAGAGTCCCGAGAGTGAGGCTCTCAGGTATCACGCACATGAAACCACGTGTGCGAGCACAGGTCTCAGAGCCTGAGTCGTGCATATA